>RPFO01000034.1:946785-976785 GCA_009746045.1 Mesostigma viride | reverse complement strand
TGAATGAGGCCCCGACCCTCTACTGTTCCCTGGTTTGCCACCTGCCATGTACAGGTTGATGTCATGGTTTGGAGCCAGACTGCTTTGTGCAGAGTCCAAGCCAGCATTGCTCAGTGTAGACGTCTCGTCTTGTTTTGCAGCAGCTAGTTTTTCCCTCTTCTTCCAAAAAGCACCGTCCCATCAGAAACGTTCTAAGGCATCTGGGGAGTTGACAATTGAGACATTTCTCTGCGGGGACCCCCCTGTTGTATGGTCATTGCGTTCGTTGATTCATCTAAACAGGCAAGGCGGCTCCAGCGGCATCTGACGCATCAACAGATCCCCAAGCCCCTGCTCAGGCGCCACCTGGCGACTCTCGTGTAGCCCCCAGCCCTCCGCCAGTGACCGTGACGGTGAAGGTGACCGGCCCCTTTGGTGCGCCCGCGCAGCACTTCTCCCAGTTTGCCAAAGTGGTGCTCGTCTCCACAGGAATCGGCGTGACGCCCATGTCGTCTATCATCCGCGACCTCTTCTTCCGCCGCATGAGGCTCTACCAGGAGCTGCTGCGCCGCATGCCAGCGGCCGGCACGACGCAGGTGCCAGTATCAACGACACCAGCCGCTGGGATGGCAGACACGGCGGCAACATCCTCGGGAAGTGCAACTCCCCCCGAGGGTGTCCCAGCGTCCACCCATCCAATGGCACGTGGGACCCTGGATCCATCTGCCCAAGTATCCGGCACAGGCAGCCCTGCCTTGAGCGCATCAGCGGCGCCCACCGCGCCATCCGGAGAGCAAGCTTCTCAAGCCCCGATAGGCAATCGGCCACTTCCCGGGCGTTGTGACACGGATGGGCTTGTGGGCAGAATGTTCCAGGGCGATCCAGCCACTCAGGAGGACCCTGCCAGCCACTCCTCCATCGGTCTGTCCCCTCTGAGCACGCCTGCCATGGCGGCGCAGGATGCTAGCAGCCAGCACGCAAAGGGGAGCACCATCACGGCTACGGTGGCATCCCTCGGCCGCCGCCCCACGCTGACGAGGCTCATCAGACAGGTGACCCGGCTGTCCCCCTGGCTGTCCCTGTCCCGCCTGGACTCCAAGGAGGCGCGCCAGGCAGAAGAGGCCTCGGTGGTGCTGGAGAGGCAGCAAATGGTGCCAGAAGAAATGGATAGCGTGGACGCCATCTCAAAGATGTTGGGGGAAGGTGTGATGAGAAACAGCAGCCTGAACAGCACCAGCATGGAGGGAGTGCAGGTCGAGATACCAAAATCGGATGCCAGCAGCAGCGTGGCATCACAGCAGGTGGGGGGGGGACGAGGAGGGGGATACTCTCAAATTTCACGCTGGTGGGTTTTTAAAGGCGGGATGCCGGGCCAGCGGCAGATCTCAGCACGGCCGGGCCAGGGCGATGATGTGGAGAAGAAACGCAAGAGAAAAGAGGGTGAGGCGCACACCAACCGGCAGCACGCCATGGAGTACCGGCTGCTGAACCGGCTTGCAGAGCTTAAGCCCGCGGTGGGGGGCACGCGGTGGGAGAGGATGCAGCTGTGGGCTGCCAAGGCCATAATCCTGCTTCAGGTGGGTATAAGAGAGGTTATGCGCTCTTGGCCTTGACCCTGCCGCATTGAGGGTAGGCATTCCATCCAGTTGCAGCTGAGGAGAAAAGCTCGCGTCTTCATTCGATTTACTGTTTTATTTTGTCTTATTATGAATGCTCACTTTGTGCTGGGAGGTCTGCGGCCATGCACTGCTCGCTGAGGTGGTGGTGTTATTAAGCACAGGTGGTTGGCTTGAAAAGTATGACCTTGCTGACCCCTACATGCAACTGGCTGCTCTATTTATACTGGCGCATAATGACATTCATAGCCTGTTATGTTTGTTATTTGCCATTGGGGTCATTGGCCCTTGGTAGCGCGTAAGGGCAGCTGCTCAGCGTTTCACTGAACGGTTACATGACAGGATCCTTGGTTACCATTTGAGGCTGCTATATCTACTCTTAAGGGCCTTTGTCCATGCTCCGTGCCATGCACCCTAGTCTTACTTGCTCTATCTACCCTGTGGTGCCAAGGCATGTGCCCACTGCCACAACTCAATTATTCCTGCTGCGAACAACCATGCTTATGCTGTGACAGAACAACCATGCTAATACTGTAACAACCATGCTTATACTGTAACAACCATGCTTATACTGCGACTGAACAACCATGCTAATACTGTAACAACCATGCTTATACTGTAACAACCATGCTTATACTGTGACTGAACAACCATGCTTATACTGTAACAACCATGCTTATACTGTTGCCTGCTGTGACCTACCATGCCTACCTACTGTGTGGCCATCCCAACCCACAGCTGAGCTGGGTGTCGCTAACATGGACGTACATCAGCCTCTTTGCCAGCCTGCTTCTGGCAGCAGGCATCATCGGCTTCGCCTTCATTGCTAACCTGTGGACCTTCAACGCGCGCGGCTACCAGATCGCTTCCATAACGCTGGTCGCTGTCAACGCGCCAGGCCTGCTTGTGAACCTGGTCATGACCGTGACGACCATGGGGGAGGAGACGCAGGCGGCAAGCCAGAGCAAAGCGCGGGATGGTCGGGGCGGGTCGCTGCTGCAGTCACTGCTTTCGGGAAAGACATATGTCGGGAGGTATGCCAGTAATAACGGGTAAAGACATACGTCGGGAGGTATGCCAGTAATAACGGGTAAAGGCATATGTCGGGAGGTATGCCAGTAATAACGGGTAAAGACATATGTCGGGAGGTATGCCAGTAATAACGGGTAAAGACATATGTCGGGAGGTATGCCAGTAATAACCAACAACATTTCTATGGATGCATCCGCGGGTGCTCCGGTCGATGGAAGAGCAGTCCATGATCTGCGGGAGGCCGCATGACAGGTGGTAGGTTCGTTACAGGTGACAGGTCGCTGCTTACAGGTCGTGCCTGTCCCACGATCCGAAGTCTCTGGAGTTACTATCTTGCGATTTCCTTGGGAGGGCAGCTTTCTGGATTTATTACAGTAAAAGTCAGAAAAAGTCAACTGCTCTCCTGTTGGTTGCTCCGGGCTCCCATGGATGCTCTATCAATAGGCCGATTCCTGCCTAACAAGCGCTTGCAGGAGGTCCACTCCACACAGCCTGTTACCTTCTTGACTGAACCAACCCATGGAATCGTACCGCCCGAACACCCACACGGGCGGGTGCGGCGCTGCGGTTTCTCTTGCCTCTGCATGCAGGCTGCGTCTCCTCCTCGTCGTCATCTCCACCATCTTCCTGCTGGGCAGCATCACCTTGATCGGGGCCGCACTCAGACGAGCTGTTTTCCACACTCCTGCATGGCCGTCCCGTTGCCCCTGGTGGCTTCCCCCGATCGACCGCAACGGCACCGCGGGCCCTATCTGCGGTGTGGCGAAGGCCGATCCAGACTCGATCAGCACCCTCCTGTGGGCGGAGACCAACACGGTGGGCAGCAGGCCCCGTTGGGATCAAAATGTCAAAGGATACTTTGGCAATGGCAACTGGGCCGATCCTGTCTATGGAGGAAATCAGGTGCCAGGGAATCCGGGGGAGTTGGGGCCTCCGGGGGGGCCACCAGGGGGCCCTGGGGGTGAGCGCCGGTTGTTGCAGCAGGTGTACGGCTCGTACGGCAACTTTAGCGATTTCTGCGTGGGGACCAGGGGCCGTGAAGTGGAGTTGGGGGCAAACGACACTAAGGTGTGGTGCGACTACGGGGGTCTGATCGAGACCAGGGTGAGGAGGAACGACTACCACGTGGCATGGATCGTGTGGATCGTCATCTTCTGCACGATTGAGGCCATCTCGATCGCGCTCACTGTCCGGCGCGTGTTCAGCACGACCACGCTAAAGACGGACGACGTAAACCTGAACCACCTGCACACGAGGTGACTGACGGCTCGAACTTGTGGTTGGTCGAGACGGAAATGTTCATTGTGAGAGGAGAAGATGCGGCTATTGACCAGTTCCGCAGCAATGTAGCTTCATGATGTGCTTCAAGGAATTTCGCACGCCATTGTAGTCTAAGCCTATATGCTATTGGCACAGGTTCTGATTATTCGACCTCTTCCTTGTCTGCGAGAGATCAGAGCACGGTCCTTATTTAGTCTCATGGCCGCAGGACCTACGCTTACAAATCTATCCATGTGTGCTTTCACATGCTACTCGTAAATCCTTTTTTCCTGCAGGACGCTGTCCATGATCTGGGTGGGCCAGGACCTTACGGGCTTCCACTGGTTCTTCGCGAGCCTCCGGGACTTGGTGAATGAGTGCTCCCAGGACGGCGCGATGGCGGACTTTTTGCGGTGCAAGATTTTCCTCACGCGTGCCAAGAAGGAAGAGCAGGTGGGCATAGCCCCTCAACAGTGGCATATGTGTACATGATAGGATGCTCGATGGTCTACCGTATCAAGTGAATATAGATGATGTGAACTGATACTTACTGCCAAAACAACGTTCACTGGGTTAGTGCGGTTTGCTAGTTAAGGGCCATGTTTCAAAGCATGGTCCGATCATAATGTGTTAAGGCGCTAGACTCAAGAGGCCAGCTTTTGGCAATTGAAGCATATCTATCATCCCCCCTCCTCCCCCCCAATTCTTTTAAACTGGTTGGCCATGCGTCCAAACTTGGCCTCCCTGTCAAACTCTCTATGCTCCACTCTTTTGTGTGCAAACTCCAATATGACAACCTCGTACATGCAGGCCGCGCTGCGTGCCTCTGTCGAGCTCCTGCCCTTCATCGAGGTCCACTTTACCCGACCTGACTGGGACCAGGTCATCTCGGAGGAGCTGTTGGTCGGGCGCCAGCGTTACAAGCACATCACCGGCATACCATCATCCTCGTCAAGCATGCGGCCTGCCCAGCCCCCAGTTTGCGCTCCCGCCGGCTGGCACAACCCTACGCTGAGCAGTAACTCCGGCCCACTGAGGGACACCCCTCCTGTAAATGCAGAGGACGCGGTCATTTTAAACCCAGAGGAAGAGGCAGCCGCCGCGCCCGAAGGTATAGCGATGTTGACGATGGATCTAATTGTTATCCGGATGCATGTTTAGCTGCTTGTGTATCACAGCAAAACTGCAGTCATCATGCTATGCTGTCTGTTGCCAGGATTACGCTGCCGTGGATAAGCAAGTGTCCTATTCTACCTATCAGTATCCTTAATAAGTAGGGAGAATGTTGCCAGGATTACGCTGCCATGGATAAGCAAGTGTCCTATTCTACCTATCAGTATCCTTAATAAGTAGGGAGAATGTTGCCAGGATTACGCTGCCATGGATAAGCAAGTGTCCTATTCTACCTATCAGTATCCTTAATAAGTAGGGAGAATGTTGCCAGGATTACGCTGCCATGGATAAGCAAGTGTCCTATTCTACCTATCAGTATCCTTAATAAGTAGGGAGAATGTTGCCAGGATTACGCTGCCATGGATAAGCAAGTGTCCTATTCTTCCTATCAGTATCCTTAATAAGTAGGGAGAATGTTGCCAGGATTACGCTGCCATGGATAAGCAAGTGTCCTATTCTACCTATCAGTATCCTTAATAGGTAGGGAGAATGTTGCCAGGATTACGCTGCCATGGATAAGCAAGTGTCCTATTCTAGCTATCAGTATCCTTAATAAGTAGGGAGAATGTTGCCAGGATTACGCTGCCATGGATAAGCAAGTGTCCTATTCTACCTATCAGTATCCTTAATAAGTAGGGAGAATGTTGGCGGCTGGCGGCCATGGGCCCTACATATGTAGGAGTGCAATCTCCTTCCCCTAATCAAGGTTAACCTTCCTACCCTCTGCACTGCCACCACTCCGTCGCTGCTGGTGTGCGCATCTGCTAAGGTTTCGCTAAGGCATGACTACGGCATGCAGACTCGTTGGCCCGCATTATATCAATGAGACAACCAGCTCAGGCCAGCAAGTACGTATGCTTGCTTTGTATGTACGTATGCCTTGATTGGTCTGATCCATACATGATCTTTCATTTCTTGTTCAAACGTGGTCGTGTTGTGAACGCGCAGACGTGCATGCGAATGTGGTGTCCCAAGAGACCTGCGCCAATAGTCTCCCTACCGTCACAAAGACACAGGAACATGGGGAAGCTGGCCCAGCCGTGTGTGCACCGGCCAGCGCGACAACACTGCCACAGCAATCCGCCAGCACAGATGCTATTCAGAAGCTCACCACCACCAGCACCACACGGTCCAAGAACGTTGCAGACCAGCCGTTGGTGCCCTCAGAGGCTGGCTTTGTCACCCTGGGGATATTCTTTTGCGGCTCGCATGTTGTGGCCCAGTCCATTGCGGATGCCTGCTTGACGACCGCGCAACGGCAAGTGATGGGCACCGAAGGCGACTTGGAGAAAGGTGGCACAAAGGCGCTGGAGCGGCCTGCGTTACCAGACCACGTTGTCTTCAGGAAGGAGAATTTCTAGAATATGTGTCAGCTATCCGTCGGGTTCACGCAAGATGATTTACGACATTGGCAGAATTATGGCCAACGTGTTTTATTTCCGCTCTGAAGTTGAGGATGCGAGTTTTTGCCTGCACTGTGATGCACAGAGAGCCCACTGTTGCCTGAACTCTTGGGGTAGCGAGAGACGGGCAAAGGTGCCCTCCCTACTTCTCAGTGTCTATTAGGGGTTGAAGGACGCCCACGTGGCGCAGTCGCGTGTAAATTAGTGTGAGTTTTGGTGATAGCTGCATTTTGCTCATATGTTCTATCTCTGACAAGCAAAGCATGCTGGAAATGCATTGCCGTATAGCACACAAGGAGTAGTAAGAATAGGTGAGATATACTCTGATCAGACACTCCGCAAAGGTGAAAACCTTTGCGTTCAGTGCCGGGCCGCGGAAAACGCGGAAAACGCGATCTGCAAATGAATCCGACCGGAATCGAACTGGGGACCTCTCGCACCAATTTTGCTGACTATAGGACGGACGTCTCCGGTTACCATGGCATCGCCAACTTACACCTACAGTCATCCGCAAAAGTTCTCCTGTCCGGGGAGTGATGCAAGCCTTTCGGATTTGGTACTAGATAAATCACTCGAGATCTGTGTGTAGGAGTACTACACACGTGTCTGCACGCGAGACTTGTTCAGTCTCGCACCGTGAGACGGGCTGAACACGGCTGAATCCTTCTTTAGAAGGGGGCGTAGCCGGTACTATCGAAATCAGCCAAGCGTATATTCTGATCAGACACTCCGCAAAGGTGAAAACTAGGGATATACTATACGTACAGTGGGCTGAGTCAGCCCAAGGGTGGGCTGAGCCAGCCAGGTGTGAGCAATAGGGTTGTCTCCTTGATAGGGTTGTCTCATTGATATAGGTAGGCTTCCCTCACAAAGGGGAGCAGTTTTTGGTGGTAATTTTCCTTTAGCGAGCCTTTTCGGCTTCATGTTCTTTTTCTCACCATAGTGATTTCTGGCCTGCGCTGGTTGTCTCCTTGATAGTGTGGCCGGCCATGGGGGAAGTGGTTTTACTGGCCCGAGGGCGAACCTGGGCTGGGACATAGTACCCCTGGCATGGTTCTTTGGTAGCAAATGTCTTTAATTTAATGTTCTACGTGGCGTTGTATCAAGGACACAACCAGCAAATTGTTGTATCAAAGAGACAACCAGCGCATTGTTGTATATTCTGTTTGCTTTGACCTGTTCAATTAACCGTTTCTATCCATTAAATAGTTCATTACAAGCGCTCCAATTGGGGAGTCGCGCGCAGAGCACAGTAATACAGAGTTAAAGTGCTTTTCATCCCTGTATGAACATTGCACGCCAGCTGTTGACCGGCAAAATCAGTAGCTCCAAGAATGCTCATAACTTTCGATTCCGGCCATGAATTTTCATCAAATGGATTGCATTAGACTCGTCTTTTGATGACGGACATGCTGATATGACGGGAGCTCGCCAACCGTTTCTGGCATGGCGGGGCGGACACGGAGATCCGGCTGGCAGACATCATCTATGCAGACGACACCACCCTCTTCGAGGGCACTGAGCGTGTGCATGCAGACTGACGTGGCTTGACTGCCTGGCAATCGAGGCCCGTGCGGTACGTGGGGCTTGAGGTCGGCAAGGAGACAGAGGCTCTGGTGATTGGGCTCACTCAGCCACCGCTCGACCTCTATCTTTCTCCTTGACGGCTCTCGAGTCCTGTATAGGGACCGCGTCAAGTTGCTGGGCAGCCTCCTCGGCCCCAGCTGCGAGGCCGATGAGGACCACCGTATCTCGATCCCTCGCCTGGCACGCTTCACGCTAATACCGGGCCCTGTGGCGCAAGCCCTTGGGCAAGATAGAGAAACAGGACCTGTTTAAGGTCCTAGTTCTCCCTGTTCTTACGTACGGGGCCGAGACGTGGACCCTCACCGCCGACCTAGCCGTACTCCGCGCCCGCATGATTGACAAGGAGAAATGGGCTGCCATCTGCGATAAGCACCTTCCCGAGGGGTATGCTCCTGTTTTCTCCCCACGGGCCCCGCGGCCCGTTGCTAGCCAGGGTAGAAGTCCGCAGGTGGAGGTTATTGGTCCTGAGGATAGCCGCTACACTACCGCCTCGTCTGCCATTACAGTAGAGGACAGCTCGGATGAGGATTACATCCCCATCTAGTGCTTAACGGTTGGGGGATGATGCAGACGATATTTGTTTAAACTTTTGTGTAATTATTTTTCTAATGAGATTAGCATAGTACTCCGTGGCATGCCTTTGCGCATGACACGCAAGTACTTACTTACTTACTTACCGCCGACCTAGCCGGCCAGACAGCTAGACGGCGCGGTCACCAACATGCTGCGATCCATTTTCCGTTTAGGCTACACTGCCCATGTTTGCAATGAGGACCTGTACCTCGGCATGCCATATATCAAGGAGACAACCAGCGCAGGCCAGAAATCGGGAGAATCCGGACCATTAATTAATTAATTAATTAATTAGAAACATAACTCCGTTGGGAGTACATGTAGCACATATCCCTGAGAAGGGGCATATGGCCTGCGCTGGTTGTCTCCTTGATATGGCTTTTAATACATTCTGGGCTACTTCCTGCAAGGGTGGGAATGTAAGCTACCCTTGCTCTAGGTGCACCAGGGCACCTGCACCCTCATGAGCTTAATTCACACTATGCCCAGCTAAGAAGGAGTATGTCATGTGGGGGAAGATCAACATGGCTATACAAGAGCTAGGGCATGGCTTCTCGACAGAGAGCATCTCTCTGCATGGCATAGCATGGCTAAATTCTTAATGCGACATCCATGGGGGTCCCATTATACTGATAGGCAGGGCGTGGCTATAATGGCTGAGGCATCATCCATGGGGGCCATTATGGGCGCACATGCGCTGGGGCCGCGTGGTAGGCTAAGCCTTACTAATCTACACTACTGCTATATTTCCTAGACTGGGCCGGTTTGCTGAGGTGGCAGGGCCGGGTGCCTGCCAGGGCTTGTGGTCGACGTGGATGACGTCCCCCCTCCAGTATACCGGTTTCCCCCCTGCATGCGCTGTGCCGTATCTGGAGGTAGGTCGGCCATAGCTCGCGTCGCCGTTGTTGCTGGGCCAGGGTCAGGTCGTCGTCCAGCGTGAAGTGAGTCCCCGAGAGCTTCTTGCGGTTTTTAAGAAACGACAGCTTGTCCGCCATGTACTTAAAGGTGAGGAGCACGGGTGCCGGGCCAGCCTTACCCCGCGCGCGGGGGAGGCGAACAGCCGACCGTGGTAGCCCACCAGCACCATAAATCAGAATAAAGCAGCGGTGCCTGCAGTTAGTAGGGCACTTAGCTCGCAACCACGTACCTTAGAGTTAGGGTAGTTCGATTACGCGGCTTCCTCCACCCCATCCATCATGGAATATGTGCTACATGATCTCCCAACGGAGGCATGTTATAATTTAATTTAATTTTTTTTTAGCTCGCACCAACCAGGTAGACACCTCACGCGGCCCCCCCGCGGGGCTGCGCCCCGCTCAGCCTGGCCGGCACCTCCTTACGTGGGCTGGGCCCCGCCATGCTCGGCGCCGCAAGGCCCGCACCTTCAAAGAACAGCTCGTAGAGGACATGGGGGGGTCAGGGGGGCCTACGCCTCTCCGTGATTTGGAACAAGATGATTAATTAATTAATTAATTAATTAATAGACACGTGACTGCGTCACGTGAGCATAAGTCCTCAGTGGGAGGGGAACTATGGGATGGAAGGGATGGTGTAAGCTATCTAGGTGCGCAAGGATAGATGGCAAGTAGTGATGAAGGAGACCACCCCCAAGCCTGTGGGGGCTCCGCGTGTGACCAAGTATGGCATTCATAGCGATTCGGGCCGCGGTGCCCATGCACACCCCTGTAACTAGGACCTAGATAGCTTATACCATCCATTCCATCCATTCCAACATAACTCCCAACGGAGTTATGTTACAATTCAATTCAATTCAATCCATTCCATCCGGCATGTTCCCCTCCCACTGAGGACTTATGCTCACGTGACGCAGTCACGTGTCTATTAATTAATTAATTAATCTAGGTCTTAGTTACAGGGTTGTGGGCACCGCGGCCCGAATCGCTATGAATGCCATACGCGGTCACATGCGGAGCCCCCACAGACTTGGGGGTGGTCTCCTTCATCACAACAAGATGATGGACAAGGCCAAGTGGGCCCAGGTCATAGAGGACAATGAACACCCCCCCCCGTGGGGAAGCGCCCGCGTTTGCAAACACGCGGGAAACACGCCAGACAGGTCCCATAGGGTAGAGAGCTTAGACTAGAGTTGGCCTGATGTTGCATGTAGCTAGATCAGACCGGTAGGATTACAAGTGTGTCCCCATCCATCAGGGTTAATATGCTCCATGACTCCCCAACAGGAGCACGAGTCTAATTAATTAATGCAACATCCATGGGGGTCCCATTATAGACAAAGCATGGCTAAATGTTGAAGGCATCATCCATGGGGGCCATTATGGGCGCACATGCGCGTGGGCCACATGCTAGGCTAAGCCTTACTAATCTACACTACTGGTATATATATTAAAATAGCGTTTCGGTGGCGCGGCCCTTGGCTCTTAGCCACGTGGCTGGGGCCTCCCTCACGGCAGGTTACACGGCGGACCGGGCGGAGCGGGCCAAGCTCCTGGCCTACGGCGACGTCGGGCACCATCGTGTGGTGCCCTTTGTCCTGGAGGAGTTTGGGGCCATGGGGCCCCTGACCTCCGCCTTCTTCAAGGAGTGTTGCCGGCTCCGGGAGGACCGGCTGGACCTGGAGGGCCAGCGGGCCCCATGGTCGGCGCGGACCTGGACGTCATATTGGCGTCAGCGCTTGTCGGTGGCGCTGACTCGGGCCATGGCGGACATCATGCTCCGCCGTACGCGGGCTGATTTTGCGGTGCAGCAGGGCTATTAGGTTCCTCCCGTTAGGCGTTTCCATTGGTCTTATCGTACTTCGTAGTATAGAGCTTTGACATGGCTCTGTATATAGGTTTATAGCTGGGCGTTTGCTTTGGTTTGAGTGATTTCACTCTGCTGTAAGTAATTATATTTTTAATATATATTAAAAAGCACCAGCTATTTGCCCCGCAGCCTCTTGTTCCGGCCGGGCGGCCTTGTGGTAGCTGTGGGCAGCCGCTGGATCCCACGGGGACTCACTACCTTGCCTGCATGGGGGGCCAACAGAATCAGAATTGGTATTTGTATTTGCACACTGTCCTCCTGACGGTGGTGCTCGCCATGATTCGGTCGGTTTTCCCCCACGCGAACATCCGGTCCGAGGATGCGGATGGCGCTGCCTTCTATTCCCCCAACCACCGGCCTGACATCGTGGTGCTGGACTTTGAGGGGGGTGGCCGGCATCTGCTTATTGACGTTTCGGTGGCGCGGCCCTTGGCTCTTAGCCACGTGGCTGGGGCCTCCCTCACGGCAGGTTACACGGCGGACCGGGCGGAGCGGGCCAAGCTCCTGGCCTACGGCGACGTCGGGCACCATCGTGTGGTGCCCTTTGTCCTGGAGGAGTTTGGGGCCATGGGGCCCCTGACCTCCGCCTTCTTCAAGGAGTGTTGCCGGCTCCGGGAGGACCGGCTGGACCTGGAGGGCCAGCGGGCCCCATGGTCGGCGCGGACCTGGACGTCATATTGGCGTCAGCGCTTGTCGGTGGCGCTGACTCGGGCCATGGCGGACATCATGCTCCGCCGTACGCGGGCTGATTTTGCGGTGCAGCAGGGCTATTAGGTTCCTCCCGTTAGGCGTTTCCATTGGTCTTATCGTACTTCGTAGTATAGAGCTTTGACATGGCTCTGTATATAGGTTTATAGCTGGGCGTTTGCTTTGGTTTGAGTGATTTCACTCTGCTGTAAGTAATTATATTTTTAATATATATTAAAAATATAATTACTTACAGCAGAGTGAAATCACTCAAACCAAAGCAAACGCCCAGCTATAAACCTATATACAGAGCCATGTCAAAGCTCTATACTACGATAAGACCAATGGAAACGCCTAACGGGAGGAACCTAATAGCCCTGCTGCACCGCAAAATCAGCCCGCGTACGGCGGAGCATGATGTCAGCCATGGCCCGAGTCAGCGCCACCGACAAGCGCTGACGCCAATATGACGTCCAGGTCCGCGCCGACCATGGGGCCCGCTGGCCCTCCAGGTCCAGCCGGTCCTCCCGGAGCCGGCAACACTCCTTGAAGAAGGCGGAGGTCAGGGGCCCCATGGCCCCAAACTCCTCCAGGACAAAGGGCACCACACGATGGTGCCCGACGTCGCCGTAGGCCAGGAGCTTGGCCTGCTCCGCCCGGTCCGCCGTGTAACCTGCCGTGAGGGAGGCCCCAGCCACGTGGCTAAGAGCCAAGGGCCGCGCCACCGAAACTGGTATATATATTTAGCCATGCTATGCCATGCAGAGGGCCTCGAGCCACGAGCCACGAGCCACGAGGTAGCCATGGCTGTCGGAGCTCATAACTTTCTCATTTGAGCACCGAATTCAGCTGTGAATATCACAATCGCTTCGTCTTTCTTAGACGCACATGCTGATATAATTTTCCGACGCTATTACGCAATATACGATGAGCAAACGCCCACCGACGTGCAACGCAGCCTGACGGCTGCGCTCGGCAATGAAAATACGTCTGCAGCTTCGGCTGCAGCTTCGCCCACCGGCCCAGAAGGCAGCGGCGCCACTTGCCAAGCTCTAGTGGTCGTCCAGCCCCCTGCTGCGCCCGCATCGCCAGCAGCGTCGCCCGAACCCAAGCGCAGTCGCTCTGACGGGCTGCTGGATGAGTACGACTTTGACGCCAGCCAGCCCGGCTATTTTGACAAGCTTACACCCGATCGCATCCTGGGCCATGTGTTTTTCGGGACGCATGCCTCTCTTCTAGAACTGTGCAAGCAGCTTTCCCACCAAGGTCGCCTTGTCAATGCCTTCCTCCAGAGGCGCCATTTCGGCAAGGACGTCCTCAACGCCCGCCGCCCCCACCTCCAGCAATACGCCCTCTTTTCCCTCCTTGGACGCTCCATCGAGGAGCTTTGGCCCCCAAAGCCCCTCACCACCACCTTAACCGAATCCTCCATCCGCTCACTCCTCAAGGAGGCCCTCGAGCAGCACGTGGCCCCCATCGCTGCAGATGTGGCGGCCATGGGCAGCACGCTGGCTGCCGAGCTCCCCCTCCTCTCCACCATCCCCACCGCCACCGCCACCCTCCTCGCCTCCTCCACCGCCACCACCCCCACCTCCGACGCCATCACCGCCCAGCTCCGTGAAATCGACCAGCGTCTTAAAGACAACGCAATCGCCATCGAGGTCCTGCAGAACACCGCCGGCCTCACCGCCCAGGCGGTGAAGGACATTGCCGCCAAGCCAGCCCCTGCTGGCCTGGCCGGCGATGCTCCTCCCATCACGACCTGGGCGGACATGCTTAAGCAGCACACCACCTCCACCACCTCCGCCGTCGCAGCACAGCTCCAGCGGCAGACGCTTGACCTCCGCGACCTCAAGCGCAGCCTTAACGTCATTGTCAAGAATCTCAAGATGGAGGAAGGTGAGAATTCCGAGAAGCTTGCGCGTGCTTTTGAGAGAGAAATCCTTGATCGCATGGGCCTTACTGGTGAGATCGAGCTGGCCGCCCACCGCCTTCCCCGCGCGCGGGGTAAGGCAGGGCCGCCCCCGCTCCTTCTCACCTTTAAGACCCCGGCGGACAAGATTTCTTTTCTCAGACGCCGCAAGCGGCTCGAGAAGACTCTCTTCACCCTTGATGACGACCTGACCCTGGCGCAGCAACAACGGCGACGGGAGCTATGGCCGACCTACCTCCAGCTCCGGCAGACCAAGGCGGGCCAGCCGGTGTACTGGAAGGGGGCGGCCATCTACGTCGGCCACAAGCCCTGGCAGGCGACCCCCGCGGCCCCAGCGACTCCAGGCGCCCCAGCTTAGGGGAATACAGCAGTAGTAGTGTAGAATAGATAGACCGTGGCCATGTACATGTACGCAGTGTGAGCCAGTACGGCAATACGGCAATACGGCAAAACCTCGGCGTATTGCGTATTGCCGTATTATACGCGTATTATACGCGTATTATACGCCAAAAAAAAAAAAGTGGTTTTTTGACCGGAAAAGTGGATTTTCAATTAGGATAAAATATTCTAAGGTGTTTATCCCATGGGCGTGCCTCTCAAAAACTCTAGCTAATGTCTCAATCTTGATGAAAAACAATACAATGCACGTAGAGGTCGCCGGTAGCCGTTTGACACTCACTTGGTTGTCTCATCAATTGTATGAAGTGTAATTAATTTATTAATTAGTTAATTATCACGTGACTGCGTCACGTGGGTGCCAATACAAAGTAGAGGAACCTTCAACCCCTGTACACAATGAGAGGGAGGGAGGGCGCCCTAGCTTCTCTCACTGCCACCGCCCACCAGTCGGTGGGCAGGCCACATCGAGCGCTCTATCCACATCACGGGGCCGGGGCGCATCACTGTGGGACAACCATTATTAACGATACCAGAGGTAGGCTGAAGCATAGCTGATGCTGTACAAGAAAGGTGAAGTGGGCTCAACGGGCGTCTGCTAAGGCATAAGCAAATGGCCACGCTGAGCCATGGCTGGGCTAATGTGATTGCGTTCATGCCACTCTAAACCGTTGGGGCTACTCTAAGCCGTTGGGGCTAGATCAGTATACTATGCTCGAGAAATACATGGCAAGTCATGCTATAATGTAAAAGCTATGTCGATTGCCCTCTTCTAGACAGCTGGCTAGAATCTATTCTGGGGGAGCCCTAGGGGGTGTCGACAGTTTGTTGTTTACATAAAGGTCATGAAGTGTGATACTCATCCACTGCATGGTATATAGATTGCTAATTGAACTAATTCCTTATTACAACCATGAACTTATTGATAGGTATACGATTCGACCCAAAACCTTGATACAGTATGCAATAAAACGTGAACAGGATAGCACATACCAGATCAAAACCGCAGATTAATTACCTTCCTTGCTGGAGGTAGCCGGATGCCCACCTCATCGATGTAGCTGCGAGCCGCTTTCCTGGCCGTCGTCGCCAATAAAACATGTCAGCAATATATTTTACACATCTATCCGCGTACAAACGTATCGACTTATTTCCCGCCTAGTAACAGTTAGCACATGCACGGCGACCGACCTGGTCGCTGATCAAACGAGGTTGCTGCACCGAGCATAGGGTCGAGACATATCTGCGCACACCCAGGCGTTGCCTGCCAATGATATACGCTGTTTAGGACCTATGGATCATGCCTGCAAAATTGCAGTTCAAAATGTCAAGCCATGCTCCCATACCAGTCAGATTTCTGCACCTCCATGGCCGCGGAGGTCAACTATCATATTTATGCAAGTCGGTCTCGTTTTGCCATCGTTTACCCACGCCGTCAACTGGCAGAGATGACAAGCGGGACCAACCGTAGGCCCGTACTCCCCAAGTACGGTTCAGGCTGCGTACCTGCCTAGGTCAGCAACGCCAAAACTAGCTCTGGCGCCAAATTCCGGAGCCGGGCGCCGTATAATACGCGAAAAATACGTATTATGCGCCGTATTGGCGTTGAGAACGCAATACGCCGTATTTCTAGTACGTTAGTACGCCAAACCCCGCCGTATTGTATAATACGGCGTATTTACCGTATTATACGGCGTATTGGCGTTCACTGATGTACGCCTCCTAGAGGCCCTATCCCAGCTAAGCCACGCGCTTTATTTAATCATGTACATGTGTGCCTATGATGAGCCACACTCCAGATGATGCCTAGCTTTATTTAGTTATGTTGTGCCCATGCAGGGAGTAACTCTCTGCTGAGACGCCATGCCCTAGCTTTTTGTATAGCTATGCTGATCTTCCCCCCCATGACAGGCTCCCCCTTCGCTGGGCATAGCTTGAAGATCATGGGGATGCACGTGCCCTGGTGCACCTAGAGCAAGGGTCCTTTACATCCCCACCCTTGCAGGAAGTAGCTTAGGATGTATGATAGGCCATATGCCCCCTCTCAAGGGCTATGTGCTACATATACTCCCAACGGAGTTATGTTACAATTAAATTCAATTCAATTCAATGCCATGCAGAGAGATGCTCTCTGTCGAGAAGCCATGCCCTAGCTCTTGTATAGCCATGATGATCTTCCTCCCTCACAGGCATGCTCCCCCCTTACCCGGGCATAGCGTGATAGACCATGAGGGTGCAGGTGCCCTGGTGCACCTAGAGCAGGGGTAGCTTACATTCCCACCCTTGCATGAAGTAGCCTAGAATGTATTAAAAGCCATATGCCCCTTCTCAGGGCTATGTGCTACATCTACTCCCAACGGAGTGATGTTGATAATTAATTAATTAATTAATTATGGCCGACCTACCTCCAGCTCCGGCGCAGACCAAGGCTGGGCAGCCAGTGTACTGGAAGGGGGCGGCCATCTACGTCGGCCACAAGCCCTGGCACGCGATCCCCGCGACAACCGCGGCCCCAGCGACTCCAGACGCCCCAGCTTAGGGGAATACAGCAGTAGTAGTGTAGAATAGTTAGACCGTGGCCTTGTACATTCTGATCATGAGGCACCATACCAGCTGACTCATGAACATTATTTAGTCATGTACATGTGTGCCCATGACGCGCCACCCACCAGATGATGCCTAGCTTTATTTGGTTATGCTGTGCCCACGCAGAGAGCTACTCTCTGCTGAGAAGCCATGCCCTAGCTCCTGTATAGCCATGCTGATCTTCCACCCCATGACGGGCCCCCTTTGTGCTTGATAGATCATGGTGGTGCCGGTGCCCTTTTGTGCACCCAATGTAGGTGGCAGTTTACATTCCCCCACCTGCAGGAAGTAGCCAAGAGTGTATTATAGGCCATATGCCCCGTCTCAGGGCTATGTGCTACATATACTCCCAACGGAGTTATCAAGGAGACAACCAGCGCAGGCCAGAAATCGGGAGAATCCGGACCATGGTAGCTCGAGCCTGCCGTTATCTTGTCCGCGTGTTCGAGTCACTCAGGATGATGAAGATGAATGGTGATGGAAATGTGCATCCTTGTGCATTGAAATTATGGCTGGCTTACGTGTAGAGCGACTAGAGTTATGTTCCTAACTAATTAATTAATTAGTTAGTTAATGCTGATATAATTTTCTGCAGCTATCACCCCAGATTTCGCAAGCTATCAACACCTGCCTGCTTTGAACTTCGATCTTTTCAGCTCGATATGGCGGAATTCGATTCATCCCAGCAATCCCAAGCGTCAGCGGCCCTGCACCAACTTGCTGATGAAGCCATGGCTTCGAAAGTTGGCTACCCCCTCACACAATATGCCGGATGCCACTGTGTGCATCCGACCGCTCCACTCCACCGCTGGAGTGGAGGCCATTTCCGCTGAGGAAGCCGCTGCAATAAGTCTTGCCTGGAAACTGGCCATCAGACATGTTTTGCCTGCCACATGCTGCTGCCATTACCATCCTGAAACTGGCTGCCGAGAAAGGGTGCGATTGCGCTGTCCAGCTGGCCAGATTACCAAACTTGCGGATTTCCACCACCTCAACCCTAGGGACCGCGACGTCTGCCTTGCAGTCTGGTTTACCTGCACCCGTGTTTCCGACATGTGCCCTGGAGGCCTTCATCGTGGCCTCCCGGGATGTGGGCGTCGACGGTCATCACTGCCGCCGCAGCCATCGCCATCGCCGTCGGGCCGCCGATGTTGAAGTCGCCCAAGCCTGCTTTGATCACATCCCCGCCCTCCTCGATGCTGCCATCGGCCCCCGTCCACAACCATGCACATACCTCGCCCATAACCACGCCCTGCATCCGGCCCACCGTCGACTGCCGAGACCTCCAATGATCTAATGCGCCATCACCAACATTCAAGCCGGGCCGGCGGCACGCATGGGGCACCAGCAGCAGCAGCACTGCTGCAGCAGCAGCTTCCGATGCAACAGCTCCAGCACTGAATTCAACTCGCCGCCTCGATCCACCACCCCTGCCAAGCCCACCTACGCTGCTACGCTTCAGAACCCTAAGGAGCTCATCATCGAAATTAAAACAGCGGTCAAAGCCATGCAGCACATTGGATGCAGGAACCAATTCGCTCACGCCTATGCAAAAATTAACATGCAACTGCATGATGCGCTCATGGAGTATTGTGTTTCGAGGCGTTCCCCCGAACGTTAACTGTCCCCTGAACGATGCACGCCTGGGCACCTAGCTCCGGGGCGACCCCTTCCTGGGGAAGCTCGGCGGGCATGGCCCAGGACGTCGTCATGATTTCGCCAGGCACGCCCGGCCGGCTTGGCAGCCTCTCCAATTATAATATGCTTTATAATAAGTCTGGCAGTGCCAAGACGTGCAATATGATGCCTAAGCTGTCCCATCAGTACAATTGCCCCTATCTAGCCAAATTGCTCTACATGGATCCCAGGGGAGCCCGGGGGGCTTCCACAATTTAATGTTGTTGACATGAAGGTCCGGCCCGCCCCGCCATGCAGTACACTTGAGGCTACATATTCGGGATGACAGCAACAAACTGCAACCGAGTGTTAAGTTAGCATTGACGTTTCTCGTGGTTAGGTGATGACAACAAGGTTTCGTAATGCGCATTCGGTTGCTCTATTCCGACCCACAATTCAGATTTTAACTAATCATGCAAGCTTACAAAAAGTCTCGAACTAGACCAGTACTTCAGTAGGTACCGCAATTATTGAATGCAATTAGCTGGGCACTTACCCATTCCTAACATGCGCAACACGGCAGAGAACTGCCAATCGGACGAATAAAGCTAAGATATTTACAGTACTTAGAGCTTGGGTCATATCGCGCTCGGACGCCTCGGCCCTTCGCCCAAATTTCACATCAATTTTCTCTCGCTTGCCCTGGGTGTCGCGGCGTTGTGGAGTGTGGACTCGTGCCTCGTACAGGCTCAAGTTGTAATCACGTTTTGCGATTTTGACTGCGGGCAGCTGAGGAGCGCCGCTTCGCTAATCGCTAATCGCTACTGTTGTGAGTTGCCCGTCCTTGTTTGTTGTTGTTGTTGTTGTTGTGTGGGCGGTTCCGCTTACGGCACTGTAGATAGCAGCTGATGGGAACATGCAGAAAACTTATGTTGTTGTTGCCCACGCAGCAGAGGTTGCCCGTCCTAGGAACTCGAGAATGTTGTTTTTCCGGTGAAATGGGTGTTAGTTTATTTCCATATAACAGTTAAGGTGACCCAGGTATGCCAAAAATAGCCTGAAATGCCTAGTTGTGCCTAAATTGGGGTGCCCGCATTAATAAGGCGCGCCCTGCGACCAAGGTAGCCAGTGTACTGTAGATATATCGTCATCCGGCATACGTGTAAAGACGTGGTTCATGCCCATGAGTGCATGGAAGACTTCCAGTGGGCTGGGGGTGTCATTGTTAGGGCCCGGGTCCCATACTTTGTGTTGTTCCGTCGCCAGGAGCCAGTAACGACGCATAGCCAGGTTCCAAGATGAGATAAACCGGCGGACCACGGCACCTCTCGTGTACGCGGCACGTAACGTGAATACGGTCTCGTTGCGAACTTGCCATATGGTGTGAAGCATCGTCGTGCGGAGCCATATCCATGCCATCTGGTTGGCTGTGAGGCTCGCGTCCCGTAATCCCGTGATGCCGAAAATAACCGTAGATAGTGTGACGGTGGTGGGGGGAGCTGTAATAGCCATCCACTTGGCCCATATACCCAGCAGCCATTGCCAAACCCCTGCGAGTTGGCAGTCCAGAAATCTGTGCTCAATTGTTTCATCTGGAAAGTTGCATAAGCACGCCGCCGCGTGGGAGTACCGGTGGTGCAGTTGGGAATTGACCCCGATGGCCCGATGCATAAGCAGGTGCTGGACGTCGGTGGCCCGCTTGTCAACCAATGGGTGATCAACTGCCAAGGTAATGTTCTTGATCCAGGTGTAGCCCGGCCACTCGGGGTGCCAGCGCAGGCGACCCGGGTGCATCCTATGATTTTTATGTAGAAGTAGCCGGTATCCCCAGTCTGCCGTGTACTCGAAAAGGCACTTCGTCGTTGGGGTGCCGCCAGATGTGAGGACCCACCCAAATTCTAGCGGGTCTAGAGCAAGCGTGTCCAGGCGCCCCTTGCCAACATGTAGCCATGTGGTGTCACGTATCACTGTGGTGGGGTCCAGGGGTAACATGCACGCCTGTGACAGTGACCACGGGACCACTCGAATGCGGTGACATTGACATGCTGGAATGTAGGCATACGATGTAATCAATTTGCCGAGAAGTCCTTGACCGTCTGGTGTCTCCTGGAGCAATTGTATTGTAACGCACGTCGACGCGACCGCAACGATGCAGCCCTTATGTACGGACGTGTCGCGATCCGGGTAATAGCTCACCCATTCCCCGATTTGTAGGGGTTTGCGCGGGGTTGTCATGAGGGTATGCCATCCTGCGGGAATTGCTTGTAGAAGGTTGTCCCAAGCTGGTCGGCTGGGCATGTTTGCGATCCACGCGCTGATTTCCGTGTATGTCAGAAGGCGATATCGGTCACCGTCAGCCGCGTATAAATCGATGATTCGCGTAACTGGCGGGGTGGCCGTCAAAAAGCCCTCATATGGGTTGCGGCCGCTTAAAACACCAAACACATTATGCTCACTATCGCGCAGCAAATCATTGAAATATAATGGTTGGCGTGCCACCTCTTCCCTCGTGGTAGGGTGAGCAATTCTGTCCGGTTTTAGGTTCTTATAACCTTTCCACATACGTGCCCAGTACCATGGTAAGCCTTTGTACGAAGTGAGCGCACATGTAAGTATTGCTGCCCCCAAGTGCCATGATGTACCATTGGTGTGGGTATAGGTTGTGGCGAGAGCTTCTTGTGCCAACATACAACCAGGGTGTGCGTTTACGCCTAGGGAAGGCCCACACTAAATCACTAATCGAAAATTACTTGGGAAATGTTGTCTCGGGCTGATGGACATGTGTGCCCCTCAATTGCGGAGTTAAATTGGATGTATAATTGAATGAAATACATTATTACATTCCATGCATCGATGCTCGAGTCATCGCGATATCTGAATATCTTACATAATTACAGACCCATCAATTGGAAGATCAGAAAGCTCCAGTGCATCTGCTCTACGACCGGACGTCTCAATCGTACGTAGTGCTTTCGAGTTATAATTACCCTCAATGTATGTCTGGAAAATCCACGTGCAGGCAGTGTCAAATGCATGGTATATGAACTAGTTATGTACATGTCAAGATGATGACAGTCAAGCGAGGCCATACATGTTGACGGACAAGTGAGCCTGTAGACCTACGTCGATCCCCAGTTCCTCGATGTCGTGCGCAGCCCCGATATCATCAGATTTCCAATCCCCAACGGCCGTCGGCTCCGCAAAATCCACGTTCGCGATTAAACAGTGCAACCGCGAGGGCCGTTCTAACTTGTAATCCACCTATATAATGGGCTCCGTCTCGTCACCGTGCGTTCGCATCAACAGGACAGCCACGGGTGTCGCGACGTCTCGGACGCTGTGCACTACACGCATCATCTCGGTCATCGCAGCCGTCGAGCACGTCACAAGCATCAATTATTCTCTGGACGAATTCTCGTGACCGTGTTGATATTAATGTCTGCCAACTTCACGACTGTGAACAGCAGCCTCACGCACGTCCGGTCCATCCGACTCCGTCAGGCGGTGTTGCGAATGGCGTCCTGCGTGCAAAAACCAGTACATGAAGGACAATAATGTTAGCCCGTTAGACAGATTTGTCTGTGGTTCCGCTTACAGCAGTACTAATCACCCGTTACGCGGATTTCGGGCAAGTGGGTATCCTCCTACATTACATGTATCCAATTATGGACGGGAGATTTAAAATGGGAAACAAGTATCAGCGAACCCAGAATCAAGGTATCCACGCAACGGTTTTGAAGAAACGGCTATGTACATATAGACACAATGAACTGAACAAAACTTTAGTAGCTCACTCGTCGTTCACTTGTTAGTCGTAACGGAGGCAGTCATTCAGTCAGTTTGCAAGTTCAGTTGGCAAGTACGGAAACACACGCAAGTGCGTAACGGAGGCAGTCAGTCAGTCAGTTTGCAAGTGCAGTTGGCAAGTACGGACCACCAACCGCGTGTGTACGTCCATGATATCGCAATAATATAATCAAGAATAACAGGGAACGGTTAATGTATCCTTTACGCAGCTTTTTCGTTCAGGGCATGTTGAAATAACGAAAGTGGGGTCAGGTGTTCGAACCTTCCAAGTGCCGAATTTTTTACGAACCAGCGCATTCACGAACCTTGCACTGGGGACGCGGTGGACGTGTACCATTACCCCGGCCTAATTCTAGCATTGTACACAAGGGGCGGTGGCTAGCAGTAAAGAAGGGCATCCTAGTCATAACGCTGGGCAAGTTTAAAAGCACCAACGGCCGTTGAGTAGGAAAAAAAAAGAGCAGGAGAAGAGCACGTCGACGTTTCAACAGCAAGACAAAAATATTGAACCCCGAGTACCAATGAAAATGCTTTCATGCATGTCCACCCCGACGAGGCACAAATTCATGCATGCCCACCCCGACGAGGCACAAATTAATGAACGACAGATTTCTCACCCCCCCCCGGCACATGGAACAAGTGCCATCGCACGCACACACTTTGTAGACAGGAGAGTTTCGAGAGTCCAACGGCCGTTGGCTCGGAGAAATTGACAGTACACCCGTAAAGACATTAAAATTATCACTTTGTTGTCTTATGTGTGCCGTGTCATTTCCCAAGGTCAAAAGCCGTCAACTTCTGCACCTCTTGTCCCTCCCACCCGTACGCACTAAGCATGCCCACCTTACACTACCACATGTGGCTCTTGAGAAAACTCCCCCCGACGATGCACATGTGCCATTCACGCACACACCTTCAGACAAGGCTATCAGTTTTTCGAAGTCCAACGGCCGTTGGCTCCGAGAAATGCTGTTACAACTCAAAATTACAATGGTGACATCCACGAGCTAGTGGTACGCCGAACAAGTGCTTGTATGACATATGGCGACTGCCCGTGAGGAAAAGTCCACCACCACACACGGTCAGTTTTTTGAGTCCAACGGCCGTTGGCTCCGAGAAATGCTGTTACAACGCAAAATTACAATGGTGACATACATGAGCTAGTGGTACGCCGAACAAGTGCTTGTATGACATATGGCGACTGCCCGTGAGGAAAAGTCCACCACCACACACGGACAGTTTTTTGACTCCAACGCAAGAACAGACGTAATGCACACCAAGTGACCAAGTGGCAAGATAAAGACACCCTTGCCAATCTCTACCCACAAAAACTTAGCCCCGAAATCCGTAGCCCCGAAATCCGTGATTGATTTGTACATTGTAGATGACAATGCAGCGATCACATGTATTCTGAAACCAACACGTTTTTACCTAGTTATCATGGTAACCAATTTATGGTTACCTAGTTATCCATGGCTAGAAAGTTGTAAATACACGATGTGGCCACACACGCCATAGATGAAAATCATAACCAGATCACGCACATGATCATGGAAGGGGACTCTATTGATCTCAAAAAAGAAAGCTCAAGACACCCTACACCCTACACCCTACACCCTACACCATACATCCTACAACCTACACCCTTAACTCTCCACCCTTAGCTTACGTGACCTTTTTTTCGGAGAAATGTCCGAGTGGAATGCTATGTATGGGGTAACTTTCCCAAGGGTTCGAATCCCTCTTTCTCCATTAGAGTTTTGTTTAGCTTCTATTCTCGTCTACACATAATTCACACGAAGTACGCTTGCAAATACTTTATTACTATTTTGTTTGATATACTACACTAATATTATAATTGTTGTGTGTGTGTGTTGTTCACGTGTGCGTGTGTGTGTTGTGTGTGTTGTGTGTGTTGTGCGTGTGCGTGTGCGTGTGCGTGTGCGTGTGCGTGTGCGTGTGCGTGTGTGTGTGTATATAATTTTTTGTTGTGTGTGTGTGTTGTGTGTTGTACGTGCAAGGTGTATGTACATGTGTGTGCAGCCGGCCCTTGCGTGCGCGGTGTGTGTACGTTTCTGTGCAGCCGCCCCTTGCGTGCGCGGTGTATGTACGTGTGTGTGCATGCCGGCCCTTGCGTGCATGGTGTGTGTACGTGTGTGTGCAGCCGCCCCTTGCGTGCGCGGTGTATGTACATGTGTTTGCACTCGCCCATTGCGTGCGCGGTGTATGTACGTGTGTGTGCAGCCGCCCCTTGCGTGCGCGGTGGATGTACGTGTGTGCGCACTCGCCCCTTGCGTGCGCGGTGTATGTACGTGTGTGTGCAGCCGCCCCTTGCGTGCGCGGTGTATGTACATGTGTGTGCATCCTTGTCCTTGCGTGCATGGTGTATGTACATGTGAGTGCCGTCGCCCCAACCGTGCATTGTGTATGTACGTGTGTGTGCAGCCGCCCCTTGCGTGCATGGTGTGTGTACATGTGTGTGCATCCTTGTCCTTGCGTGCATGGTGTATGTACATGTGTTTGCACTCGCCCCTTGCGTGCGCGGTGTGTGTACGTGTGTGTGCAGCCGCCCCTTGCGTGCATGGTGTGTGTACATGTGTGTGCATCCTTGTCCTTGCGTGCATGGTGTGTGTACATGTGTGTGCAGCCGCCCCTTGCGTGCGCGGTGGATGTACATGTGCGGGCAGTTGCCCCTTGCGTGCGCGGTGTATGTACATGTGTTTGCACTCGCCCCTTGCGTGCGCGGTGTATGTACATGTGTGTGCAGCCGCCCCTTGCGTGCATGGTGTATGTACATGTGCTTGCACTGGCCCCGTGCGTGCGCGGTGTATGTACGTGTGTGTGCAGCCGCCCCTTGCGTGCGCGGTGTATGTACGTGCGTGTGCAGCCGCCCCTTGCGTGCGCGGTGTATGTACATGTGTGTGCATCCTTGTCCTTGCGTGCGCGGTGTATGTACATGTGTTTGCACTCGCCCCTTGCGTGCGCGGTGGATGTACATGTGTGTGCAGCCGCCCCTTGCGTGCATGGTTTATGTACATGTGTGTGCAGTCGCCGGCCCCGTGCGTGCGCAGTGGATGTACGTGTGTGTGCAGCCGCCCCGTGCGTGCATGGTGTGTGTACGTGTGTGTGCAGCAGCCCCTTGCGTGCGCGGTGTATGTACGTTTCTGTGCATGCCGGCCCTTGCGTGCATGGTGTATGTACATGTGCTTGCACTGGCCCCTTGCGTGCGCGGTGTATGTACGTGTGTGTGCAGCCCCCCTTGCGTGCGCGGTGTATGTACGTGTGTGCGCACTCGCCCCTTGCGTGCGCGGTGTATGTACGTGTGTGTGCAGCCGCCCCTTGCGTGCGCGGTGTATGTACATGTGTGTGCAGCCGCCCCTTGCGTGTGCGGTGGATGTACATGTGCGGGCAGTTGCCCCTTGCGTGCGCGGTGTATGTACATGTGTTTGCACTCGCCCCTTGCGTGCGCGGTGTATGTACATGTGTGTGCAGCCGCCCCTTGCGTGCATGGTGTATGTACATGTGCTTGCACTGGCCCCGTGCGTGCGCGGTGTATGTACGTGTGTGTGCAGCCGCCCCTTGCGTGCGCGGTGTATGTACGTGTGTGCGCACTCGCCCCTTGCGTGCGCGGTGTATGTACGTGTGTGTGCAGCCGCCCCTTGCGTGCGCGGTGTATGTACATGTGTGTGCATCCTTGTCCTTGCGTGCGCGGTGTATGTACATGTGTTTGCACTCGCCCCTTGCGTGCGCGGTGTATGTACATGTGTGTGCAGCCGCCCCTTGCGTGCATGGTTTATGTACATGTGTGTGCAGTCGCCCCGTGCGTGCGCAGTGTATGTACGTGTGTGTGCAGCCGCCCCTTGCGTGCTTTGTGTGTGTACATGTGTGTGCATCCTTGTCCTTGCGTGCATGGTGTGTGTACGTGTGTGTGCAGCCGCCCCTTGCGTGCATGGTGGATGTACATGTGAGTGCCGTTGCCCCTTGCGTGCGCGGTGTATGTACGTGTGTGTGCAGCCGTCCCTTAATTGCGTGCGCGGTGTGTGTACGTGTGTGTGCACTCGCCCCTTGCGTGCGCGGTGTATGTACGTGTGTGCAGCCGCCCCTTGCGTGCGCGGTGTATGCCAGTGTGTGTGCATGCCGGCCCTTGCGTGCAAGGTGGTGTGTAAGTGTGTGTGCAGCCCCTTGCGTGCATGGTGTATGTACGTGTGTGTGCAGCCGGCCCTTGCGTGCATGGTGTGTGTACATGTGAGTGCAGCCGTCCCTTCCGTGCATGGTGTGTGTACGTGTGTGTGCAGTTGCCCCTTGCGTGCGCAGTGTATGTACGTGTGTGTGCATGCCGGCCCTTGCGTGCATGGTGTGTGTACGTGTGTGTGCAGTTGCCCCTTGCATGCGCGGTGTATGTACATGTGAGTGCAGCCGCCCAAGAGTATGTACATGTGAGTGCCGTCGCCCCTAATTGCGTGCATTGTGTGTGTAAGTGTGTGTGCAGCAGCCCCTTGCGTGCGCGGTGTATGTACGTGTGTGTGCAGCCGCCCCTTGCGTGCATGGTGTATGTACATGTGTTTGCACTCGCCCCTTGCGTGCGCGGTGTATGTACGTGTGTGTGCAGCCGTCCCTTAATTGCGTGCGCGGTGGATGTACATGTGCGGGCAGTTGCCCCTTGCGTGCGCGGTGTATGTACGTGTGTGTGCAGCCGTCCCTTGCGTGCGCGGTGTATGTACGTGTGTGTGCAGCCGCCCCTTGCGTGCATGGTGAGTGAAAGTGTGTGTGCAGCAGCCCCTTGCGTGCGCAGTGTATGTACGTGTGTGTGCAGCCGCCCCTTGCGTGCGCGGTGTGTGTATACTGTGTGTGCATGCCGGCCCTTGCGTGCATGGTGTGTGTACGTGTGTGTGCAGCCGCCCCTTACATGGGCGGTGTATGTACGTGTGTGTGCATGCCGGCCCTTGCGTGCGCGGTGTATGTACGTGTTAATGCAGCCGCCCCTTGCGTGCGCAGTGTATGTCCATGTGTGGGCAGTTTCCCCTTGCGTGCGCGGTGTATGTACGTGTGTGTGCAGCCGGCCCTTGCGTGCGCGGTGTGTGTACATGTGTGTGCAGTTGCCCCTTGCGTGCGCGGTGTATGTAAGTGTGTGTGCAGCCGGCCCTTGCGTGCGCGGTGTGTGTACATGTGAGTGCAGCTGCCCCAAGCGTGCGCGGTGTGTGTACATGTGTGTGCAGTTGCCCCTTGCGTGCGCGGTGGATGTACGTGTGTGTGCATGCCGGCAATTGCGTGCATGGTGTGTGTACGTGTGTGTGCAGCCGCCCCTTGCGTGCGCGGTGTGTGTACGTGTGTGTGCACTCGCCCCTTGCGTGCGCGGTGGATGTACATGTGTGTGCAGCCGCCCCTTGCGTGCATGGTGTATGTACGTGTGTGTGCAGCCGCCCCTTGCGTGCGCGGTGTATGTACGTGTTAATGCAGCCGCCCCTTCCGTGCGCAGTGTATGTCCATGTGTGGACAGTTTCCCCTTAATTGCGTGCGCGGTGTATGTACGTGTGTGTGCAGCCGCCCCTTGCGTGCGCGGTGTATGTACGTGTGTGCAGCCGCCCCTTGCGTGGGCGGTGTATGCCATGCAGTGTGTGTGCATGCCGGCCCTTGCGTGCAAGGTGTGTGTAAGTGTGTGTGCAGCCCCTTGCGTGCATGGTGTATGTACGTGTGTGTGCAGCTGCCCCTTGCGTGCGCGGTGTGTGTACGTGTGTGTGCAGCCGCCCCTTGCGTGCGCGGTGTATGTACGTGTGTGTGCAGCCGGCCCTTGCGTGCATGGTGTGTGTACGTGTGTGTGCAGCCGGCCCTTGCGTGCGCGGTGGATGTACATGGGTGTGCAGTCGCCCCTTGCGTGCGCGGTGTAGGTACGTATGTGTGCAGCCGCCCCTTGCGTGCGCGGTGTATGTACGTGTGTGTGCAGCCGCCCCGTGGTTGCGCGGTGTATGTACATGTGTGTGCAGTTGCCCCTTGCGTGCGCGGTGTATGTACGTGTGTGTGCAGCCGCCCTTGCGTGCGCGGTGTAGGTACGTGTGTGTGCAGCCGCCCCAAGCGTGCGCGGTGTGTGTACATGTGTGTGCAGTTGCCCCTTGCGTGCGCGGTGTGTACGTGTGTGTGCAGCCGCCCCTTGCGTGCGCGGTGTATGTACGTGTGTGTGCAGTTGCCCCTTGCGTGCGCGGTGGATGTACGTGTGTGTGCAGCCGGCCCTTGCGTGTGCGGTGTGTGTACATGTGAGTGCAGCTGCCCCAAGCGTGCGCGGTGTGTGTACATGTGTGTGCAGTTGCCCCTTGCGTGCGCGGTGGATGTACGTGTGTGTGCAGCCGCCCCTTGCGTGCGCGGTGTAGGTACGTGTGTGTGCAGCCGCCCCAAGCGTGCGCGGTGTGTGTACGTGTGTGTGCAGTTGCCCCTTGCGTGCGCGGTGTGTGTACATGTGTGTGCAGTTGCCCCTTGCGTGCGCGGTGTGTGTACATGTGTGTGCAGTTGCCCCTTGCGTGCGCGGTGGTTGTACGTGTGTGTGCATGCCGGCAATTGCGTGCATGGTGTGTGTACGTGTGTGTGCAGCCGCCCCTTGCGTGCGCGGTGTGTGTACGTGTGTGTGCATGCCGGCAATTGCGTGCATGGTGTGTGTACGTGTGTGTGCAGCCGCCCCTTGCGTGCGCGGTGTGTGTACGTGTGTGTGCACTCGCCCTTGCGTGCGCGGTGGATGTACAGGTGTGTGCAGCCGCCCCTTGCGTGCATGGTGTATGTACATGTGTGTGCAGCCGCCCCTTGCGTGCGCGGTGGATGTACATGTGTGTGCAGCCGAACCTTGCGTGCATGGTGTGTGTACCTGTGCGTGAAGTCGCTCCTTGCGTGCATGGTGTGTGTACGTGTGTGAGTTACGTTAAATAGTGCCGGAACCTTTTGCCGCCTGAGGCAAATCGGTCCGTAACACTATTTTGCCCGGAATAACCACTTCCGAGCACCCAAGTTAATTCGGCCGAATTAACTTGGGTGCTCGGAAGTGGTTATTCCGGGCAAAATAGTGTTACGGACCGATTTGCCTCAGGCGGCAAAAGGTTCCGGCACTATTTAACGTAACTAAAACCTGGCCTCGTGGAGGGGGGACGAAGAGCCCGAGACATCCGCCTAGGCCGCTGAGCACGCACCACTAAATGCGCCGGAGCTGCCTCAGTGAGGATTCGAACCCCTGACCTCCAAGGTGCACGGGTTTTAGTTACGTTAAATAGTGCCGGAACCTTTTGCCGCCTGAGGCAAATCGGTCCGTAACACTATTTTGCCCGGAATAACCACTTCCGAGCACCCAAGTTAATTCGGCCGAATTAACTTGGGTGCTCGGAAGTGGTTATTCCGGGCAAAATAGTGTTACGGACCGATTTGCCTCAGGCGGCAAAAGGTTCCGGCACTATTTAACGTAACTAAAACCCGTGCACCTTGGAGGTCAGGGGTTCGAATCCTCACTGAGGCAGCTCCGGCGCATTTAGTGGTGCGTGCTCAGCGGCCTAGGCGGATGTCTCGGGCTCTTCGTCCCCCCTCCACGAGGCCAGGT
>RPFO01000034.1:734960-893239 GCA_009746045.1 Mesostigma viride | reverse complement strand
TCCTTTCCTTGTCCTTGTGCTTGTCCTCGTCCTCGTCCTCGTCCTTGTCCTTGTCCTTGTCCTTGTCCTGTCCTTGTCCTTGTCCTTGTTGTCCTTTCCTTGTCCTTGTCCTTGTCCTTTTGTGCCAGCACGTTCCTTGTCCTTTCCTTGTCGTTGTCCTTGTCCTTGTCTTGTCCTTGTCCTTGTCCTTGTCCTTGCCTTGTCCTTGTCCTTGTCCTTGTCCTTGTCCTTGTTCCTCGTCCTCGTCCTCGTCCTTGTCCTTGTTCCTTGTCCTTGTCCTTTCCTTGCCTTGTCCTTGTCCTTGTCCTTTGTCCTTGTCCTTGTCCTTGTCCTTGTCCTCGTCCTCGTCCTCGTCCTGTCCTTTCCTTGTCCTTGTCCTCGTCCTCGTCCTCGTCCTCGTCCTCGGCCTTGTCGTTGGCCTTGTCCTTGTCCTTGTCCTTGTCCTTGTCCTCGTCCTCGTCCTCGTGCTTGTCCTTGTCCTTGTCCTTGTCCTTGTCCTTGTCCTTGTCCTTGTCCTGTCCTTGTCCTTGTCCTTTGCTTGCCTTGTCCTTGTCCTTGTCCTTGTCCTTGTCCTTGTCCTTGTCCTTGTCCTTGTCCTCGTCCTGTCCTTGTCCTTGTCCTTGTCCTTGTCCTGTCCTCGTCCTCGTCCTTGTCCTTGTCCTTGTCCTTGTCCTTATCCTTGTCCTTGTCCTTGTCCTTGTCCTGTCCTTGTCCTTTCCTTGTCCTTGTCCTTGTCCTTGTCCTTGTCTTGTCCTTGTCCTTGTCCTGTCCTTGTCCTTGCCCTTGTCCTTGTCCTTGTCCTTGTCCTTGTCCTTGTCCTTGTCCTCGTCCTCGTCCTCGTCCTTCCTTGTCCTTGTCCTTGTCCTTGTCCTTGTCCTTGTCCTTGTCCTTGTCCTTTCCTTGTCCTTGTCCTTGTCCTTGTCCTTGTCCTTGTCCTTGTCCTTGTCCTTGTCCTTGTCCTTGTCCTTGTCCTTGTCCTTGTCCTTGTCCTTGTCCTTGTCCTTGTCCTTGTCCTTGTCCTTGTCCTTTGTGAGCTATTTGGTGAGCTATGCTCATTTTATCTATGACTAACCTGCTGAGCGGAGAATGCAACGCCGTATAGCACCAAAAAAAAAAAATTTTAGAAAAAATATTTTTTTGTGCTGGCACCCGTACCCCAGCCACCCAGGTAGGGGTTGGCTGGAGAGGTGGTTGCTATAAAGGGTGGGCTTCCATTCTAGGGAAGCAGGTTGTTTTCTTTTGCCTGAGAACCTCACGTGACCACAACACAAAAAACAAAACGCAAGATAACACATCAAGCAGTATAACCTACCATGTCCACAGTGACAGCCCCAGACCGGAATTTCCTAGCGAAACTCAAGCAAGCAGCCAAGGAGGGATGCACCCCAAAGGAGGCCGCCACTGCGGTTCAGAAGATCCTAGGGGAGGGGAACTGGCTAGAGCGGATCCAGAAGCTCACTCCGGGGCGTGCCAAGAACGTCATGGACGTCCTGGAGGAACGGGGGTTTGTCAGCGACTGGGATGGGGAGGAGGCCCTGGCCGATGTGCTAGCAGCGCAACTGGGGGAGGCTATTGCAGAGCCGGACCCACCAGTGTCAGCAGGTGCGGTGGGAACGGGGGGTGTTCCCCCTTCGGCAGGTGGAAGCGGAGGGGCGGGGCATGGTGGAGCGGGCGCTGGGGAGGACGATGGCGCTCCTGGGCGATCGACCAGGCTGTGGCGGACCTGGACCGAAACCTAGGTCGGCTGCTGGGGACCGAGACGGGCTATGCAACGCCAGCTGGAGGGCTTCCATCCCGGCCGGGCAACGCCCGCACTGGCGGAGATATTGGCGACCTAATATCGGCTATGTCGAAGCTGCTGGACCAGGCAAAGACTCCAGCAGCTGCAAGCCCAGCCGCAGCGACGGCTGCTGGCAGACTGGCGCGCACGAAGGGGTGGCGCTGAGGGCATGCAGTGCCGGTGCTGGTGAGCAACATGCTGGAGGCGGTGCTGCCAGGAATGCTGGACTACGCGGAGAGCGTGGGGGGGAAGTCCATCCGTGCATCGTTAATGCTGACGATGCACGGCAGCTCAGCCAGCGGGGAGAGGCGGATGCTGCTCCTGCAGATGGCAGGAATTCTGGACACGATGGTGACAGAATTTGGCTACTGGGCCACGCCACGCTCCGAAGTAATTCTGGAGCTGGCAGCAGCCGAGTACCTGGCAAAGCTGATCACGGCATGCCAGCTGGTGGATGTGGGGTCGACGGGTTGGAAGGGGACGCCGTCGGCAATGCTGCCATTCCAGGAGGGTGGAGCAATGCTGGCGTCTCCGGCGGTGCGGGCGGCGATGAGCATGGGGAAGCTGCAGCACAAGCTGGAGCAGGGTCCCGGCAAGAAGGGCAGGGCGGCCCGTCCAACAACAACAAGTGAGGGAGCGGTGCCTTCTTCCACTACCTCTTCCAGCACCCCTGCCACCTCGTGACTGGTGGCAGCAGGTACGCTCAGGCCGTAGGCGCGATAGGATGAGTCGGGCTTTTAATGCTCGCACACTAGCCTGTCAGACGGTTAGGGCGTTAAACTGGATGGGGGGGGGGGCGAGACCCGCCTGCTGTAGGTTCAGCCCGTGTGCCCGGGCCTCTGCAGCAGGCGGCCCTAGATGGGATCGATGATGCTTGCAGGTCCTTTGTCCGCCGGAACGGTGGTTCCGTAGCGGCAATGGCAGGATCTGTAGTGGATGGGGGTGAATATGCTGAAGGAGCCCCTTACGAACCGTTAGTGGCCGCACGCTTGGCTTTGCCTGGTCCGGGGGAAGGTGGCCAAGTGGATGTGCTGAACTTACTACCCCCCTCTTGGGGAGCAATTTGAATGATGAGAGTAGGATGGTACGGACGCTGAGCCCAGCAGAGCGGATCTTGCAGAAGTCGATGCGGATCTCGCGGGGTGTAGCATGGAGGAGTTCGCGCGGGTTTGCACGGTGTGTGTGGAGAGGGGATTTTGGGTGGATTTTTTGAGGAGGAGCCGCCTATGGTGAACGGTACTTTCGGGGTCGGAAAGCCCGACGGCCGTATACGGCTGATTGTGGACAACCGGCGTGGCAACATGCCACTACCTGATCCTATGCCCGCTTTTTTACCACACCTTGGCGTGATTTGCGATTGCCCACGCGCGCTGGGGAGGATGTTTTTGGGGGCGTATCAGATTTGGATTCGTACTACAACAGACTCCGCCTGCCAGTTTGGATGCGGCGGTACTGTGCGTGGATGCCGGTGTGGTCGGATCTGGTGGGCCTGAGTGGGGCTCGTCGGAAGGTGTGGCCGTGGATGTTGTGCTGGCCAATGGGCAACAAGCTGGCCGTCGCGGTGGCCCAGTGTGTGCACCAGTCTGTGTTGTACCGCTGTGGCCCCAAGCCGCCGTTGGAGGCTAGTCGTGGGCTGAGCATCAACATGTCCGCGCTGATCCTGGTGGCGGAGGCCAACGAGGCGGGGGAGACCGTCCGGCTGAGGCTGGAGGAGGACCCTGCTGCGCCCTTGGCGCCCTCGCCGTGCTTCGAATCTCGGCAGGATCTGGAAGGTATGCATGCTGTGACGATCGATGATCTCCATTTCACCCACTGTGCGTCGGTGGATGGGGTGAATCAGCAGCTAGATCGTGTTCAGGCTGCCTACGCCGCTGTTGGGCTGGTGCAGAAGTCTGACAAGGTGGTACGGGCGACAGCAGAGCAGACTGGTGTGCAGGCGGTGGGGGTCATTCACCAAAGGGATGGTGACGTGGTGCCTGTTCCTGAGCGTGTGGTGGCAGTTATCGCCGCTACTCATAGAATCTTAGATCGCGGGTTTACATACTACCGCGAACTTAGTTCTGTGCTTGGGAAGTGGGTGTGGATGCATCTGCTGTGCCGCCCCATGCTTTCGGTGTGGTCTGAGACGTACCGGCTGCTAGCAGCCATGAATGCCTCCCTGCCTGGGCGCCGCTGGCGCCTCCCTGCGGGGGCCCGCCAGGAGCTTCAGGCGGCGATCGACCTGGCCCCCTTTTTGAGGGCGGCCAGGGCCCGGCCCCTTTCTGACCGGGTCGTCGCAAGTGATGCGAGCGGCTCCGGCGGTGGGTGGTCTACCGGGACCTGCCTGGGGCCGATTGTGCCCGGCTGGCGACCCGGCGCGAAGCGCGGGGTGGCGGACGACAGCTTTAACGTCTGGGGAGGACTGGGACCTGGAGCGCATGGAGGAGGGGACTACAGCCTGCTGGATAGTGGCCACTGGCGTACGGCACTGTCCTACCGGTGGCGGGGCAGCCTAACCACATCAACGTCAAGGAGGCGATTGCTGCGACACAGGGGGTCGAGTGGTCGTGCCGGACCAAGGCGTGTCGGGTAAGCGAGTCGTCCGGCTCGTAGACTCCAGTGCTGTGGTGGGGGCGTTTGTCAGAGGGCGGTCGTCTTCCTACCGTCTCAACCAGCTGGTTCGACGCTACTGCGCTCTGTCACTGGCTGGCGACATGCAGAGCCACTGGGTCTGGGTGGCTACCGACCACAACCCAGCTGACAAGGCCAGTCGGCGTGGCGCTTGGGTTCCTGACTTGACCCGGTGTGGTGACGTGCATCCCAACCCTGGGCCTGAGGGGGCGCGACGCCCTCGGGACTTGGCACTTTTGGAGGGCACAGTCAACCCTGTGTCTACCTTGCCAGCGTACCGACGTGCGGCGGCTGTCTACGTGGCGTGGGCGCCACCTGGCCCTGTCGACCCAGCTGACGCCGAAGCCATTTTCTGTGAGTGGATTTCTGCTGTCTACCATGCCAGAGGCGGGCGGGGGCGTACCTTATGCCAGCATGCCAAGGCCTGTCTGCACCTGTACTACCCCGACATTGTTCGGAATTGGGTACTGGCGGACCGCCTGCTAGCAGGTTGGCAGCGGCTTGTTCCGGCTGTCAGCCCTCCGCCTATGCCCTGGCGCCTTTGCTATTTCACTGCCCTGTTGCTAGTTTCACGTCGACAGGTGCATTTGAGTGCGTTGATTATTATTGCTTTCCAGCAGTATTTACGCATTAGCGAGGCGCTAGGGCTGCGGGTTCGGGATGTGGCTCATCCCGGCCACCCCCTTCTCGAGCCAGGGCCCATGGTCGGTGCCCTTGTGCTGCGCAACCCCAAAACTGCGCAGGGGGCGGCCCAACACGTCCTCGTCCGGGATCCACTTTCTTTGTGGCTCCTGCGACGTCTGACGGCTGGCCAGCCCCCGGATGCACTCCTCTTTCGAGGCTTAACGTACAGCCAGGCTAGGCAGCAGTGGGAGGCTGTGCAGGCCCGCATGAGCATCCCAGGATGTTTTCTTTTCACAGCCTCCGGCATGGGGGGGCGACGCACGACGCCATCGCTGGCGAGTCGCCGGAGGCCATCCAGCTGCGCGGCCGGTGGGCTTCGGCCCTCTCGGTCACGCGCTACATTGGCCTCCACCGCAGCCTCCTGGGGCGCGACATCCCACCGCCCTCTGGGCTCAGGCCCTGGGTTTTGACCCAGCGGCTTTCCGGCGCCACTTCGGTGGCGTCGAGTTTTGACGTCCTCCTGTTTTTACCTCTCGTCTTTTAGCTATCAACTGACCTCACCCTTGTGTGGGAGGTCAGGGGGAAATGGTTTAACTAACCCGAGGGTGAACCTGGGTTGGGACAAAGTACCCCCATAGCTAGGTAGTTCGAGTTTTCTTTTTGCATGTCCTACGTATTTTCGGCTGTTAGCCATGTAAGGAGATGTGGGTAGAGCAGGGGCACAGCTGCTGTGGGCTGGCCCTGCAAATTCACATAGTGTGCTCACCCTAGCATACCGATGGCCGTGTTGCCATCTGGTAGACATGTCTGTGTTATTCCACCGTATAGAGCTAGCACACATATTGTAATAAATTTGATGTTTTGTGGTGATGCATGCAAAGCAAGGCAAGGCCAGAAATGGATTTGGTGAGCTATGCTCATTTTATCTATGACTAACCTGCTGAGCGGAGAATGCAACGCCGTATAGCACCAAAAGAAAAAATAATTTTAGAAAAAAATTTTTTTGTGCTGGCACCCGTACCCCAGCCACCCAGGTAGGGGTTGGCTGGAGAGGTGGTTGCTATAAAGGGTGGGCTTCCATTCTAGGGAAGCAGGTTGTTTCTTTTGCCTCCCACCCGCCCACCCTGGCAAAAGGGGGTAGAGCAGGGGCACAGCTGCTGTGGGCTGGCCCTGCACATTCACATAGTGTGCTCACCCTAGCATACAGATGGCCGTGTTGCCATCTGGTAGACATGTCTGTGTTATTCCACCGTATAGAGCTAGCACACATATTGTAATAAATTTGATGTTTTGTGGTGATGCATGCAAAGCAAGGCAAGGCCAGAAATGGATGCTCATTTTATCTATGACTAACCTGCTGAGCGGAGAATGCAACGCCGTATAGCACCAAAAAAAAAATAATTTTAGAAAAAATATTTTTTGTGCTGGCACCCGTACCCCAGCCACCCAGGTAGGGGTTGGCTGGAGAGGTGGTTGCTATAAAGGGTGGGCTTCCATTCTAGGGAAGCAGGTTGTTTTCTTTTGCCTGAGAACCTCACGTGACCACAACACAAAAAACAAAACGCAAGATAACACATCAAGCAGTATAACCTACCATGTCCACAGTGACAGCCCCAGACCGGAATTTCCTAGCGAAACTCAAGCAAGCAGCCAAGGAGGGATGCACCCCAAAGGAGGCCGCCACTGCGGTCAGAAGATCCTAGGGGAGGGGAACTGGCTAGAGCGGATCCAGAAGCTCACTCCGGGGCGTGCCAAGAACGTCATGGACGTCCTGGAGGAACGGGGGTTTGTCAGCGACTGGGATGGGGAGGAGGCCCTGGCCGATGTGCTAGCAGCGCAACTGGGGGAGCTATTGCAGAGCCGGACCCACCAGTGTCAGCAGGTGCGGTGGGAACGGGGGGTGTTCCCCCTTCGGCAGGTGGAAGCGGAGGGGCGGGGCATGGTGGAGCGGGCGCTGGGGAGGACGATGGCGCTCCTGGGGCGATCGACCAGGCTGTGGCGGACCTGGACCGAAACCTAGGTCGGCTGCTGGGGACCGAGACGGGCTATGCAACGCCAGCTGGAGGGCTTCCATCCCGGCCGGGCAACGCCCGCACTGGCGGAGATATTGGCGACCTAATATCGGCTATGTCGAAGCTGCTGGACCAGGCAAAGACTCCAGCAGCTGCAAGCCCAGCCGCAGCGACGGCTGCTGGCAGACTGGCGCGCACGAAGGGGGTGGCGCTGAGTGGGCATGCAGTGCCGGTGCTGGTGAGCAACATGCTGGAGGCGGTGCTGCCAGGAATGCTGGACTACGCGGAGAGCGTGGGGGGGAAGTCCATCCGTGCATCGTTAATGCTGACGATGCACGGCAGCTCAGCCAGCGGGGAGAGGCGGATGCTGCTCCTGCAGATGGCAGGAATTCTGGACACGATGGTGACAGAATTTGGCTACTGGGCCACGCCACGCTCCGAAGTAATTCTGGAGCTGGCAGCAGCCGAGTACCTGGCAAAGCTGATCACGGCATGCCAGCTGGTGGATGTGGGGTCGACGGGTTGGAAGGGGACGCCGTCGGCAATGCTGCCATTCCAGGAGGGTGGAGCAATGCTGGCGTCTCCGGCGGTGCGGGCGGCGATGAGCATGGGGAAGCTGCAGCACAAGCTGGAGCAGGGTCCCGGCAAGAAGGGGCAGGGCGGCCCGTCCAACAACAACAAGTGAGGGAGCGGTGCCTTCTTCCACTACCTCTTCCAGCACCCCTGCCACCTCGTGACTGGTGGCAGCAGGTACGCTCAGGCCGTAGGCGCGATAGGATGAGTCGGGCTTTTAATGCTCGCACACTAGCCTGTCAGACGGTTAGGGCGTTAAACTGGATGGGGGGGGGGGCGAGACCCGCCTGCTGTAGATTCAGCCCGTGTGCCCGGGCCTCTGCAGCAGGCGGCCCTAGATGGGATCGATGATGCTTGCAGGTCCTTTGTCCGCCGGAACGGTGGTTCCGTAGCGGCAATGGCAGGATCTGTAGTGGATGGGGGTGAATATGCTGAAGGAGCCCCTTACGAACCGTTAGTGGCCGCACGCTTGGCTTTGCCTGGTCCGGGGGAAGGTGGCCAAGTGGATGTGCTGAACTTACTACCCCCCTCTTGGGGAGCAATTTTGAATGATGAGAGTAGGATGGTACGGACGCTGAGCCCAGCAGAGCGGATCTTGCAGAAGTCGATGCGGATCTCGCGGGGGTGTAGCATGGAGGAGTTCGCGCGGGTTTGCACGGTGTGTGTGGAGAGGGGGATTTTGGGTGGATTTTTTGAGGAGGAGCCGCCTATGGTGAACGGTACTTTCGGGGTCGGAAAGCCCGACGGCCGTATACGGCTGATTGTGGACAACCGGCGTGGCAACATGCCACTACCTGATCCTATGCCCGCTTTTTTACCACACCTTGGCGTGATTTGCGATTTGCCCACGCGCGCTGGGGAGGATGTTTTTGGGGGCGTATCAGATTTGGATTCGTACTACAACAGACTCCGCCTGCCAGTTTGGATGCGGCGGTACTGTGCGTGGATGCCGGTGTGGTCGGATCTGGTGGGCCTGAGTGGGGCTCGTCGGAAGGTGTGGCCGTGGATGTTGTGCTGGCCAATGGGCAACAAGCTGGCCGTCGCGGTGGCCCAGTGTGTGCATCAGTCTGTGTTGTACCGCTGTGGCCCCAAGCCGCCGTTGGAGGCTAGTCGTGGGCTGAGCATCAACATGTCCGCGCTGATCCTGGTGGCGGAGGCCAACGAGGCGGGGGAGACCGTCCGGCTGAGGCTGGAGGAGGACCCTGCTGCGCCCTTGGCGCCCTCGCCGTGCTTCGAATCTCGGCAGGATCTGGAAGGTATGCATGCTGTGACGATCGATGATCTCCATTTCACCCACTGTGCGTCGGTGGATGGGGTGAATCAGCAGCTAGATCGTGTTCAGGCTGCCTACGCCGCTGTTGGGCTGGTGCAGAAGTCTGACAAGGTGGTACGGGCGACAGCAGAGCAGACTGGTGTGCAGGCGGTGGGGGTCATTCACCAAAGGGATGGTGACGTGGTGCCTGTTCCTGAGCGTGTGGTGGCAGTTATCGCCGCTACTCATAGAATCTTAGATCGCGGGTTTACATACTACCGCGAACTTAGTTCTGTGCTTGGGAAGTGGGTGTGGATGCATCTGCTGTGCCGCCCCATGCTTTCGGTGTGGTCTGAGACGTACCGGCTGCTAGCAGCCATGAATGCCTCCCTGCCTGGGCGCCGCTGGCGCCTCCCTGCGGGGGCCCGCCAGGAGCTTCAGGCGGCGATCGACCTGGCCCCCTTTTTGAGGGCGGCCAGGGCCCGGCCCCTTTCTGACCGGGTCGTCGCAAGTGATGCGAGCGGCTCCGGCGGTGGGGTGGTCTACAGGGACCTGCCTGGGGCCGATTGTGCCCGGCTGGCGACCCGGCGCGAAGCGCGGGGTGGCGGACGACAGCTTTAACGTCTGGGGAGGACTGGGACCTGGAGCGCATGGAGGAGGGGGACTACAGCCTGCTGGATAGTGGCCACTGGCGTACGGCACTGTCCTACCGGTGGCGGGGGCAGCCTAACCACATCAACGTCAAGGAGGCGATTGCTGCGACACAGGGGGTCGAGTGGTCGTGCCGGACCAAGGCGTGTCGGGGTAAGCGAGTCGTCCGGCTCGTAGACTCCAGTGCTGTGGTGGGGGCGTTTGTCAGAGGGCGGTCGTCTTCCTACCGTCTCAACCAGCTGGTTCGACGCTACTGCGCTCTGTCACTGGCTGGCGACATGCAGAGCCACTGGGTCTGGGTGGCTACCGACCACAACCCAGCTGACAAGGCCAGTCGGCGTGGCGCTTGGGTTCCTGACTTGACCCGGTGTGGTGACGTGCATCCCAACCCTGGGCCTGAGGGGGCGCGACGCCCTCGGGACTTGGCACTTTTGGAGGGCACAGTCAACCCTGTGTCTACCTTGCCAGCGTACCGACGTGCGGCGGCTGTCTACGTGGCGTGGGCGCCACCTGGCCCTGTCGACCCAGCTGACGCCGAAGCCATTTTCTGTGAGTGGATTTCTGCTGTCTACCATGCCAGAGGCGGGCGGGGGCGTACCTTATGCCAGCATGCCAAGGCCTGTCTGCACCTGTACTACCCCGACATTGTTCGGAATTGGGTACTGGCGGACCGCCTGCTAGCAGGTTGGCAGCGGCTTGTTCCGGCTGTCAGCCCTCCGCCTATGCCCTGGCGCCTTTGCTATTTCACTGCCCTGTTGCTAGTTTCACGTCGACAGGTGCATTTGAGTGCGTTGATTATTATTGCTTTCCAGCAGTATTTACGCATTAGCGAGGCGCTAGGGCTGCGGGTTCGGGATGTGGCTCATCCCGGCCACCCCCTTCTCGAGCCAGGGCCCATGGTCGGTGCCCTTGTGCTGCGCAACCCCAAAACTGCGCAGGGGGCGGCCCAGCACGTCCTCGTCCGGGATCCACTTTCTTTGTGGCTCCTGCGACGTCTGACGGCTGGCCAGCCCCCGGATGCACTCCTCTTTCGAGGCTTAACGTACAGCCAGGCTAGGCAGCAGTGGGAGGCTGTGCAGGCCCGCATGAGCATCCCAGGGATGTTTTCTTTTCACAGCCTCCGGCATGGGGGGGCGACGCACGACGCCATCGCTGGCGAGTCGCCGGAGGCCATCCAGCTGCGCGGCCGGTGGGCTTCGGCCCTCTCGGTCACGCGCTACATTGGCCTCCACCGCAGCCTCCTGGGGCGCGACATCCCACCCGCCCTCTGGGCTCAGGCCCTGGGTTTTGACCCAGCGGCTTTCCGGCGCCACTTCGGTGGCGTCGAGTTTTGACGTCCTCCTGTTTTTACCTCTCGTCTTTTAGCTATCAACTGACCTCACCCTTGTGTGGGAGGTCAGGGGGGAAATGGTTTAACTAACCCGAGGGTGAACCTGGGTTGGGACAAAGTACCCCCATAGCTAGGTAGTTTAAGTTTTCTTTTTTGCATGTCCTACGTATTTTCGGCTGTTAGCCATGTAAGGAGATGTGGGTAGAGCAGGGGCACAGCTGCTGTGGGCTGGCCCTGCACATTCACATAGTGTGCTCACCCTAGCATACAGATGGCCGTGTTGCCATCTGGTAGACATGTCTGTGTTATTCCACCGTATAGAGCTAGCACACATATTGTAATAAATTTGATGTTTTGTGGTGATGCATGCAAAGCAAGGCAAGGCCAGAAATGGATTTGGTGAGCTATGCTCATTTTATCTATGACTAACCTGCTGAGCGGAGAATGCAACGCCGTATAGCACCAAAAGAAAAAATAATTTTAGAAAAAATATTTTTTGTGCTGGCACCCGTACCCCAGCCACCCAGGTAGGGGTTGGCTGGAGAGGTGGTTGCTATAAAGGGTGGGCTTCCATTCTAGGGAAGCAGGTTGTTTTCTTTTGCCTCCCACCCGCCCACCCTGGCAAAAGGGGTAGAGCAGGGGCACAGCTGCTGTGGGCTGGCCCTGCACATTCACATAGTGTGCTCACCCTAGCATACAGATGGCCGTGTTGCCATCTGGTAGACATGTCTGTGTTATTCCACCGTATAGAGCTAGCACACATATTGTAATAAATTTGATGTTTTGTGGTGATGCATGCAAAGCAAGGCAAGGCCAGAAATGGATTTGTCCTTGTCCTTGTCCTTGTCCTTGTCCTTGTCCTTGTCCTTGTCCTTGTCCTTGTCCTTGTCCTTGTCCTTGTCCTTGTCCTTGTCCTTGTCCTTGTCCTTGTCCTTGTCCTTGTCCTTGTCCTTGTCCTTGTCCTTGTCCTTGTCCTTGTCCTTGTCCTTGTCCTTGTCCTTGTCCTTGTCCTTGTCCTTGTCCTTGTCCTTGTCCTTGTCCTTGTCCTTGTCCTTGTCCTTGTCCTTGTCCTTGTCCTTGTCCTTGTCCTTGTCCAGCACTTGTCCTTGTCCTTGTCCTTGTCCTTGTCCTTGTCCTTGTCCTTGTCCTTGTCCTTGTCCTTGTCCTTGTCCTTGTCCTTGTCCTTGTCCTTGTCCTTGTCCTTGTCCTTGTCCTTGTCCTTGTCCTTGTCCTTGTCCTTGTCCTTGTCCTTGTCCTTGTCCTTGTCCTTGTCCTTGTCCTTGTCCTTGTCCTTGTCCTTGTCCTTGTCCTTGTCCTTGTGCCAGCCTTGTCCTTGTCCTTGTCCTTGTCCTTGTCCTTGTCCTTGTCCTTGTCCTTGTCCTTGTCCTTGTCCTTGTCCTTGTCCTTGTCCTTGTCCTTGTCCTTGTCCTTGTCCTTGTCCTTGTCCTTGTCCTTGTCCTTGTCCTTGTCCTTGTCCTTGTCCTTGTCCTTGTCCTTGTCCTTGTCCTTGTCCTTGTCCTTGTCCTTGTCCTTGTCCTTGTCCTTGTCCTTGTCCTTGTGCCAGCACGTTGTCCTTGTCCTTGTCCTTGTCCTTGTCCTTGTCCTTGTCCTCGTCCTCGTCCTCGTCCTTGTCCTTGTCCTTGTCCTTGTCCTTGTCCTTGTCCTTGTCCTTGTCCTTGCCTTGTCCTTGTCCTTGTCCTTGTCCTTGTCCTTGTCCTTGTCCTTGTCCTTGTCCTTGTCCTTGTCCTTGTCCTCGTCCTCGTCCTCGTCCTTGTCCTTGTCCTTGTCCTTGTCCTTGTCCTTGTCCTTGTCCTTGTCCTTGTCCTTGTCCTTGTCCTTGTCCTTGTCCTTGTCCTTGTCCTTGTCCTTGTCCTCGTCCTGTCCTGTCCTTGTCCTTGTCCTTGTCCTTGTCCTTGTCCTCGTCCTGTCCTGTCCTGTCCTTGTCCTTGTCCTTGTCCTTGTCCTTGTCCTTGTCCTTGTCCTTGTCCTTGTCCTTGTCCTTGTCCTTGTCCTTGTCCTTGTCCTTGTCCTTGTCCTTGTCCTTGTCCTTGTCCTTGTCCTTGTCCTTGTCCTTGTCCTTGTCCTTGTCCTTGTCCTTGTCCTTGTCCTTGTCCTTGTCCTTGTCCTTGTCCTTGTCCTTGTCCTTGTCCTGTCCTGTCCTTGTCCTTGTCCTTGTCCTTGTCCTTGTCCTTGTCCTTGTCCTTGTCCTTGTCCTTGTCCTTGTCCTTGTCCTTGTCCTTGTCCTTGTCCTTGTCCAGCCTTGTCCTTGTCCTTGTCCTTGTCCTTGTCCTTGTCCTTGTCCTTGTCCTTGTCCTTGTCCTTGTCCTTGTCCTTGTCCTTGTCCTTGTCCTTGTCCTTGTCCTTGTCCTTGTCCTGTCCTTGTCCTTGTCCTTGTCCTTGTCCTTGTCCTTGTCCTTGTCCTTGTCCTTGTCCTTGTCCTTGTCCTTGTCCTTGTCCTTGTCCTTGTCCTTGTCCTTGTCCTTGTCCTTGTCCTTGTCCTTGTCCTTGTCCTTGTCCTTGTCCTGTCCTTGTCCTGTCCTTGTCCTTGCCTTGTCCTTGTCCTTGTCCTTGTCCTTGTCCTTGTCCTTGTCCTTGTCCTTGTCCTTGTCCTTGTCCTTGTCCTTGTCCTTGTCCTTGTCCTTGTCCTTGTCCTTGTCCTTGTCCTTGTCCTTGTCCTTGTCCTTGTCCTTGTCCTTGTCCTTGTCCTTGTCCTTGTCCTTGTCCTTGTCCTTGTCCTTGTCCTGTCCTTGTCCTTGTCCTTGTCCTTGTCCTTGTCCTTGTCCTTGTCCTGTCCTTGTCCTTGTCCTTGTCCTTGTCCTTGTCCTTGTCCTTGTCCTTGTCCTTGTCCTTGTCCTTGTCCTTGTCCTTGTCCTTGTCCTTGTCCTTGTCCTTGTCCTTGTCCTTGTCCTTGTCCTTGTCCTTGTCCTTGTCCTTGTCCTTGTCCTTGTCCTTGTCCTTGTCCTTGTCCTTGTCCTTGTCCTGTCCTGTCCTCGTCCTTGTCCTTGTCCTTGTCCTTGTCCTTGTCCTTGTCCTTGTCCTTGTCCTTGTCCTTGTCCTTGTCCTTGTCCTTGTCCTTGTCCTTGTCCTTGTCCTTGTCCTTGTCCTTGTCCTTGTCCTTGTCCTTGTCCTTGTCCTTGTCCTTGTCCTTGTCCTTGTCCTTGTCCTTGTCCTTGTCCTTGTCCTTGTCCTTGTCCTTGTCCTTGTCCTTGTCCTTGTCCTTGTCCTTGTCCTTGTCCTTGTCCTTGTCCTTGTCCTTGTCCTTGTCCTTGTCCTTGTCCTTGTCCTTGTCCTTGTCCTTGTCCTTGTCCTTGTCCTTGTCCTTGTCCTTGTCCTTGTCCTTGTCCAGTCCTTGTCCTTGTCCTTGTCCTTGTCCAGCCTTGTCCTTGTCCTTGTCCTTGTCCTTGTCCTTGTCCTTGTCCTTGTCCTTGTCCTTGTCCTTGTCCTTGTCCTTGTCCTTGTCCTTGTCCTTGTCCTTGTCCTTGTCCTTGTCCTTGTCCTTGTCCTTGTCCTTGTCCTTGTCCTTGTCCTTGTCCTTGTCCTTGTCCTTGTCCTTGTCCTTGTCCTTGTCCTTGTCCTTGTCCTTGTCCTTGTCCTTGTCCTTGTCCTTGTCCTTGTCCTTGTCCTTGTCCTTGTCCTTGTCCTTGTCCTTGTCCTTGTCCTTGTCCTTGTCCTTGTCCTTGTCCTTGTCCTTGTCCTTGTCCTTGTCCTTGTCCTTGTCCTTGTCCTTGTCCTTGTCCTTGTCCTTGTCCTTGTCCTTGTCCTTGTCCTTGTCCTTGTCCTTGTCCTTGTCCTTGTGCCAGCACTTGTCCTTGTCCTTGTCCTTGTCCTTGTCCTTGTCCTTGTCCTTGTCCTTGTCCTTGTCCTTGTCCTTGTCCTTGTCCTTGTCCTTGTCCTTGTCCTTGTCCTTGTCCTTGTCCTTGTCCTTGTCCTTGTCCTTGTCCTTGTCCTTGTCCTTGTCCTTGTCCTTGTCCTTGTGCCAGCACGTTGTCCTTGTCCTTGTCCTTGTCCTTGTCCTTGTCCTTGTCCTTGTCCTTGTCCTTGTCCTTGTCCTTGTCCTTGTCCTTGTCCTTGTCCTTGTCCTTGTCCTTGTCCTTGTCCTTGTCCTTGTCCTTGTCCTTGTCCTTGTCTTGTCCTCGTCCTTGTCCTCGTCCTTGTCCTTGTCCTTGTCCTTGTCCTTGTCCTTGTCCTTGTCCTTGTCCTTGTCCTTGTCCTTGTCCTTGTCCTTGTCCTTGTCCTTGTGCCAGCACTTGTCCTTGTCCTTGTCCTTGTCCTTGTCCTTGTCCTTGTCCTCGTCCTCGTCCTCGTCCTTGTCCTTGTCCTTGTCCTTGTCCTTGTCCTTGTCCTTGTCCTTGTCCTTGCCTTGTCCTTGTCCTTGTCCTTGTCCTTGTCCTTGTCCTTGTCCTTGTCCTTGTCCTTGTCCTTGTCCTCGTCCTCGTCCTCGTCCTTGTCCTTGTCCTTGTCCTTGTCCTTGTCCTTGTCCTTGCCTTGTCCTTGTCCTTGTCCTTGTCCTTGTCCTTGTCCTTGTCCTTGTCCTTGTCCTCGTCCTCGTCCTCGTCCTTGTCCTTGTCCTTGTCCTTGTCCTCGTCCTCGTCCTCGTCCTCGTCCTCGCCTTGTCGTTGCCTTGTCCTTGTCCTTGTCCTTGTCCTTGTCCTTGTCCTTGTCCTTGTCCTTGTCCTTGTCCTTGTCCTTGTCCTTGTCCTTGTCCTTGTCCTTGTCCTTGTCCTTGTCCTTGTCCTTGTCCTTGTCCTTGTCCTTGTCCTTGTCCTTGTCCTTATCCTCGTCCTTGTCCTCGTCCTTGTCCTTGTCCTTGTCCTTGTGCTTGTCCTCGTCCTCGTCCTCGTCCTTGTCCTTGTCCTTGTCCTTGTCCTTGTCCTCGTCCTCGTCCTTGTCCTTGTCCTTGTCCTTGTCCTTGTCCTTGTCCTTGTCCTTGTCCTCGTCCTGTCCTGCTTGTCCTTGTCCTTGTCCTTGTCCTTGTCCTTGTCCTTGTCCTTGTCCTTGTCCTTGTCCTTGTCCTTGTCCTTGTCCTTGTCCTTGTCCTTGTCCTTGTCCTTGTCCTTGTCCTTGTCCTTGTCCTTGTCCTTGTCCTTGTCCTTGTCCTTGTCCTTGTCCTTGTCCTTGTCCTTGTCCTTGTCCTTGTCCTTGTCCTTGTCCTTGCCTTGCCCTTGTCCTTGTCCTTGTCCTTGTCCTTGTCCTTGTCCTTGTCCTTGTCCTCGTCCTCGTCCTCGTCCTTGTCCTTGTCCTTGTCCTTGTCCTTGTCCTTGTCCTTGTCCTTGTCCTTGTCCTTGTCCTTGTCCTTGTCCTTGCCCTTGTCCTTGTGCCAGCACCTTGTCCTTGTCCTTGTCCTTGTGCCAGCACCTTGTCCTTGTCCTTGTCCTTGTCCTTGTCCTTGTCCTTGTCCTTGTCCTTGTCCTTGTCCTTGTCCTTGTCCTTGTCCTTGTCCTTGTCCTTGTCCTTGTCCTTGTCCTTGTCCTTGTCCTTGTCCTTGTCCTTGTCCTTGTCCTTGTGCCAGCACCTTGTCCTTGTCCTTGTCCTTGTGCCAGCACCTTGTCCTTGTCCTTGTCCTTGTCCTTGTCCTTGTCCTTGTGCCAGCACCTTGTCCTTGTCCTTGTCCTTGTCCTTGTCCTTGTCCTTGTCCTTGTCCTTGTCCTTGTCCTTGTCCTTGTCCTTGTCCTTGTCCTTGTCCTTGTCCTTGTCCTTGTCCTTGTCCTCGTCCTTGTCCTTGTCCTTGTCCTTGTCCTTGTCCTTGTCCTTGTCCTTGTCCTTGTCCTTTTCTTGCTTGATTTTCTTGCGCCTACGGCCGTTGCAATCTGGAAATTAGGGTGTTATTTTTTTTTGCCCAACGGCCGTCGGAACCTTGTAAATTAGGGTGTGATTTTCATGCGCCAACGGCCGTTGGAACCTGTAAATTAGGGTGTGATTTTCATGCGCCAACGGCCGTTGGAACCTGTAAATTAGGGTGTGATTTTCATGCGCCAACGGCCGTTGGAACCTGGAAATTAGGGTGTTATTTTTCTGTCGCCAACGGCCGTTGGAACATGGAAATGAAGGTGTCATTTTTCTCGCGCCAACGGCCGTTGGAACCTGCATGGAAATTAGGGTGTGATTTTTCTTGCGCCAACGGCCGTTGGAACCTGGAAAATAGGATGTGATTTTTCTTGCGCCAACGGCCGTTGGAACCTGGAAATTAGGGTGTCATTTTTCTCGCGCCAACGGCCGTTGGAACCTGGAAATTAGGGTGTTATTTTTCTGTCGCCAACGGCCGTTGGAACCTGGAAATTAGGGTGTGATTTTCATGCGCCAACGGCCGTTGGAACCTGTAAATTAGGGTGTGATTTTCATGCGCCAACGGCCGTTGGAACCTGGAAATTAGGGTGTTATTTTTCCGGCGACGGCCGTTGGAACATAGTACTGACCTTCCGGCTATCTGTATGTTTTTTGCATGTGATCAGGGGCGTCCGTCCAGGCCGAGAACGGACGAAGAGCGGAGGAGGTTGGTTTACAAGATTGAACATGGGGTGGCGGAAAGGGAGGTCACAACATTTTTTGAGGAATGGCGCCAACGAGCACCGGGCACCGACTTATGGTCGGTGATTGTGAAGACCTTTGAGAGGAAGGGGCTGCTGACGACACGTGCTGGAAATGCGAAGCCCAGCATTTTGGACTCCTGGGAGCCAGCGCCGTCCTCTCAAGTGCACGACAAGAATCTAACTGACACCATACAGGCGGCGTTTCATCTGCGGCAGAAGATACGCCTAGTTCCAGACGATGTCGACATCGTGGGGGGGTCCGCGATTGCGACTCAAGTACGGGCCCCCACGGAGAACTTGTGCCAACTCCCGGAACTCATGCGGCATCGGACGGTGACGGTGCGGAATTGTAGGGGGCTCGCGCCGTGGTTCGTGGGGGCCGGCACAAGTCTGACAAAAGCAAAATGTGCCGTGCCGATCTTCCGGTTTGCGTGGCAGGTGCTGGCAGACCGTGATCCAGGTCTCTACAATTTATGGGTGCAGAGGAGTGAAAAGGTTCCTTACCACATTAAAATACTGACGGGGGACGACAGTGACCGTGCCGTGCAGAGGTTCGGATACTATCGTTCGCCAACGGCCGAGGAAGCCATGTCCATTCTCCGGACGGACTCCCTGAAGGACATGGCGGCCGCTTGCTCAGACGAGTTGATCACCATGGAGTTGGATCCGTCCGAGTGGTCAAATGAATCTGAGCGTGAGGCAGTAGTTGACCTGACGAAATCCGCGCTGGGGAGCTTGAACATCTCGGACCACGCCGGCCTTAAGGGTAAATTTCGAGACCAGACGCCTTGCGTGTTTGTGCAGTTTGCCGTGCTGGACGGCAACCACTACACACAGATGTTGAAGTCCGTGATTTTCGAGGGCTCTGACGAGCAAGTGAGTACTGCGATAGCTGGCGAGATTGCGGGTAAACAAAAGGGCAAGTTCGTGGAGACAACCGACGAGGCGTTTGATTTGTGGAGGGGGTTGGTGAGGGACGCGGAGAAGTTCAAGTACACCAATCTGGACGTGCTCAAGGGCTGGGAGGTGGAGGGGGAAGCACTGATCCCGCCCATGAAGGACATGCGGACGCAAAAGGTAAATATAACGGATCGGGTGTGGGAACGTTTTAGGCACTAGATGTTATTTTTCTTGCGCCAACGGCCGTTGGAACCTGGAAATTAGGGTGTGATTTTTCTTGCGCCAACGGCCGTTGGAACCTGGAAATTAGTGTGTGATTTTTCTTGCGCCAACGGCCGTTGGAACCTGGAAATTAGGGTGTCATTTTTCCTGCGCCAACGGCCGTTGGAACCTGGAAATTTGGTTGATATTTTTCTTGCGCCAACGGCCGTTGGAACCTGGAAATTCGGTCGACATTTTTCTTGCGCCAACGGCCGTTGGAGCCTGGAAATTAGGGTGTGATTTTTCTTGCGCCAACGGCCGTTGGAACCTGGAAATTAGTGTGTGATTTTTCTTGCGCCAACGGCCGTTGGAACCTGGAAATTAGGGTGTGATTTTTCTTGCGCCAACGGCCGTTGGAACCTGGAAATTAGTGTGTGATTTTTCTTGCGCCAACGGCCGTTGGAACCTGGAAATTAGTGTGTGATTTTTCTTGCGCCAACGGCCGTTGGAACCTGGAAATTAGGGTGTGATTTTTCTTGCGCCAACGGCCGTTGGAACCTGGAAATTAGGGTGTGATTTTTCTTGCGCCAACGGCCGTTGGAAACTGGAAATTAGGGTGTGATTTTTGTTCGGGAACGGCCGATCTTCCAAAGTGTAAGGACAAAATGTCAGGTCGTGTGTTGTATGACCGTTTTTTGTCTCAAACACTGATTCACATTTCATGCATGCAGGGGAGAGAGGCGCATCGGAGGGTTGCCCTGATCGGAGGGGGGCTGAATGCAGAAGACGAGGCCGTTTCCAAAAAGTCGAGGGGGACGGCGCTGCTGGAAGTGCACAACTATTTCAAGACGCACATGGAGGAATCCTGGGATAAGCCGGAGGTGCCCCTTCAGGACCAGAAAGAAATATGGAATTTGATTCATGGGGTTTCAAGCAGCACTGAGAAGGCAAGGAAGGACGGGGAGGGGGAGGAGGGTGGTGAGGAGCGGGTTGGAGGGCGATTGAACGAGGGTGGTTTGTCCGAATCGGAGAAAACCCAAGTCTACGACTTCATCTCGGCTGTGAAGGATGAAACGGTCGCTCCGAACGACGACAGTAGATGTGGAATGCCGATTGAGGACAAGCTGGCCAAGGAGCTTGCAGAGTTTCTGGACATCGTGGCAGCGGACAAGCTGGACGGGGAGGGAAGGGTGATGAGGAAGGGGGGGGGATCAAACAGGAAGGGTGGAGGAGTCTAGCCCGCTTTCGATTCTGGCCGTCTATCATGGCAACCGTGAAGGCCAAACACGTTCCTCCTCAGTGCTTGTATGACCTGACATACATGGCCAAGATCTTCTGCGAGGTGATGGTCCAGCTTTTCATGATCTACAACCGCGATTTGGGGAAATACCCCGAACCACGCGACCTCGGCTGGTTGCCGATGCAGCCTTCGGAAGCCGACAGCGCCCTTCAGAGGGTGGCCGATACGGTCGCTGTAGCTGCCAAGAGACTAAGGGCGGTTATCAGGCCAACGGGGAGGGACGATTCCACCTTCCCACTTGCACTGCTGGAGAGGACGGATTTTTGGACGACCCACAAGGAGGAAACGAAATGGTGGGTCCTGATTGCGCCCGAACCCCCAACCGAACAGGCTGTGGTGCCCCAACCCGTACAGCCTGTGGCGGGGGCTGTGGTGGTGACGGGGGCTGTGCCGGAGGAAGGCCAAGCCGAACATGCCGAGGCAGAGGACGTCCAGTCGGGTCGCCAAAAAAAGGTGGGGGAGAAGCGGGAACCCCCGCGGAAGTTTGGGTCGGAGGAGCTGGCATCCGAAATCGAGCAGCAGGGCCCGTGGATTTCTAAGAAAGTTTACGGGTCTGACGGGGATACGACCTGTGAGTTCATGATGAAGACTTTCGCGTGGGAGAAAAGCGATGGGCCGACACGGTTGGCTCAAGTGGTACTTAATGCAATGGAGGGGTTCGAATTTGTTGCGAAGAGGACGGGGTTGACGAACCAGCCGGATATCAAGAATGGGATATGGCTGTGTTACGCCGCGGATATCTACCTCCACCTCTACCTCTAATGGGCCTGATACTACCTAAACTGGTCAGACCTCCTCTACTTAACCCTCTGGCGAAAGACGAACGTGACGGAGCTGATCTCAATGCATTAACGTAAGTGTTACTATAATACGCCATACAACCATTTATCAAAACCCGTTTACTCCAGGAATAGAGGAAGGAAACACAACTACACTGCCGTGACCCAAGCCTATATGTGTTAATTCATTTAACACACGCCGAGTGCACACACAAGGGGTAGAACGCGCATAAATGGTCACCAACGGTCCAACACGCTCGGGCCGACATGGCCCTCGCCTACAGGTGCACGCTGGTCCACTAAATCTACTGATGCACGCTGGTCCACTACATTCTACCACAGGATCAGGACCACTAGTAAAGTACGCGGCGCGGCGCCCAACGGCACCCAATGTACCACAGTACTGTTACGAGGACAATAATGTCCCGGTAGGAGCCTAAACGTAAACCTAGGGACAACCGAGGCAAAGGACCTAATTTACGTCCGTAACTACAACGAATTGTTACGCGACGTAACACCTCCCCCCCCACAAAGGTAGGGAGCCCTCTCCCTACGTACAGGGAGGAAAACAAGGGGTAGGAAACCTAATGCACCCAGCACACACTAACACAGTCAGCAAGCCATCCAAGATACAAGGCACCAATAGTTCACACGGTCTCCACCACCACGCCGGGAGGTGTAGGGTTAGCCAGCACCAAGCCTGGTGGTAGGTTCCCCTAACTGCCTGGAACGGAGTCCTTGCCGGGGGGAACGGCACTGGGCAGGACACACAGAGTAAACCCATCAGCACCAAGGACCAAGAACGACCAGCCAACTGGCCAGAACATGAGGGCGACTCTACATACCGGAGGGACAACACCCTCAGGTCGGGCCTAAGGCCCTCTATCTAATGGCCATCCGTCTGGTAGGTACCACGGGAGGCCAGCAGGACTTCCAGGTAGGCCTGGTAATGGGCCACATCCTCAACATTGTCATGCCTATCTACGGTGAGGAAAACATCGGCCCACACGCCGTCAGGAAAAAGGCCCAGAAAGGCCCAGTAATACCTATGCTGAGTAAGAACGACCTGGCCCCGGGCCCAGTCCAGGAAACCACAGGCAAAGAGGCGTAGGAAAGGCTCTACCGCGATCAGGCAGAGAGCCCGAAGGAGCAGGCGATGATACCGGATCCGAGGGCGCATACCCGTCGGGAAAAACAGATCTACCAGGGGCTCCACGTTGGACGGCCACAACCGGATGTGCCGAATCTCACGGGAACGCCACCGACGCGCACACTGGCGCGACCCGAATGTCTCTAGGTAGTCGCTGGCCCGAGGAGGAGGGTGACCGCGGGAGTCTAGACCCTGGCCCGGGAGGGGCGCCGGACGCCGGGCATCCCACTCGAGGATGGGCTGGAGGACCGTGGTGTACGTAACACCCGGCACCGCAGGAAACTCTACCGTAAGGGCATCCGAAGCCATAATGCCCAGAGGCGGAGGGTAAGCCCACTGGAACCCACCGTAGGTGTCCAAGTCGTTGTGGCGCCTAGCCCAGCGATACAGAACGCGCCGAACCAGGATCTCACCCTGGAACACAGGATCAGCTAAAATAACCATGTCGAAAGGAGGCCGATCAGTCTCAATGGGTAGGCCACGATCCCGAGGCGCCCGACACACCTGGGAAAACCCGTAGGACATGGGCGAGATGGCAAGCTCGGCGGAGGCGCGCGGCAGGTCACACTGGCGGCAGGCGAGTGCGGACATACCACATCCAGGCACGGGCGTGTCGCGCGACTCCGGCGTCGCATGCACCATGCACAGAAGGAGCCCTGTCCCGATCACCCTGGGACAACTCCCGGAGGGAGTCGGAAGCGCGGGTAGCGCGAGGATCCTGGCCGGTGGACCGAACAACCGCGGCCAAGGACAGAGAGGCCGAAGGGGCAGGGGCCGAAGCAGGGGCAGGAGCCGACACCGACGCAGGTGACACTGATACAGCAGAAGGCCGCGCCGGACCCGAAGCCAGAGGGGGCCGTGACGGACCCGCCGCCGAAGCTGGCGCGCCGGTCTCGGTGGCCGGTGCACCCTCAGGCCACATGTTAAAAATGGGGCCCGTAGGGACAGGCAGTCCTGCATAAGATTGACTACCATCCAGGCTCCAGTCAGGAACCGGAATCCTCTGCGGGGGACCACCCTCCCAAAGCCTGGGCAGTCCGCTAGTGTCGCCAAAGAAGCCCCGCGACGGCTGCGACTGAGCTGGTGGAGGCTCGGAAGCAGCGACAGCGGGCGCGGTCACAGGGGCAGGGGACTCGCGCGTAGGCGCAGGTACAGCGGTCACAGACGCGGAGGCAGCAGGAGTCGCAGCAGCCGCCGGAACCACAGCGACCGCGGGCGCCAGTGGGGGCGCGGGCGAAGCCGTAGTCGCCGGGGCAACAGAAGGGGTAGGAGGCGCGGATCCAGCTGGCGTAGCCGGGACCTGCGCCTGGGCCGCCAGGAAGGCCCCAAACGCTGTGGTCAGGGACTGGATCTGAGCCTGCATAGCCGAGACCGTCGCCGAAAGAGGATCAGGCAAACCCGAAGGGGTAGGCTCCACTGCAACACCCCGGGTCGACCGAGGGGACGACGGGACCGGAGAGGGAGGAACAGACGCCGAGGAGGCGGACGCAGCGCTCGAGGCAGAATAATCTGGAGTATAATGTACCTCGGCTGGGGCGCCCGAAGGGGCAGGACCATCAACCGCTAGTCCCGCCGCCTGATCAGCTATCTCCATGAATTCTACGGCCCGTAAAAGGTCGCAGGGGTTCTCATCTACCTCAGCATCACCCTCAGCCGGAAGCCAAGGAAACACCTCCCGTAGGCAGGTACGGCCCACAGGGGTAGAGAGGTAGGAGAACACACGGCAACACCGGAGAACCGCATCTATCTGTTCCAAGGCGGGACAGCGAGAACCACACCCCAACAAACAGTGTCCGGCATCGTCGAACCCGTGCAGGACAAGCTGGTGCGGCTCATTAGGGGAAGGACCATACCACGTGACCCCGAAGAGGGCCGCCCTGACTAAGCTCGCATGTTGGGCCTGAAGGGCCGGCTGCACAACGCCACCCCGGTAACATGATCGCGACACCCAACGGCCCGGAAGGGCCTCGAAATACAGCTCAGGGTCCGGTAGGGGCAGGGACGGCAGCGGGCTCTCAGCCGGAGGGGTAGGCTCTGTCATGACGGCTGCGGAGGGGAGGGGACAACCAACCACCCGTCGACAGCAGACATAACATAAGAGAGGAGAAGGCCTACGACTAGAGCTTGTGCAGGGTTTTATATTCCTGCAGCAGGCGACTACACCCATCTAGCTCACTCTCCGTATACCAAACCTTATCTACTTCACTACGAGCATACATCCACTTCACTTTATACTGACGCTGGGTACCGCGGCCCTTTTTGATATCTCGATGGGCCACGATGCTTTCTACTTCGTCTTCTACTTCCCCAGTGTCAGGATTATGCTCTAAAGGGGCAGGCGCTAACTCCCTGCCAGCGAACGTACTAGGGTGGTACAGTTTGAGGGGATTCATAAGTGTTTGCTCAATTTCATAAATTTTACTCAATTTTTCCACATGTGATTAAATCCTTATATTTGTCAATAAAGCAGGGGTCATCCAGCCTTCAGACCATGAAAATAGACCACCCACAAAAATTGGGCTCATTCTGAGCTCAAATGGTGACATGTGACAGCATACATGTGCAGTTTTTCGTCATTTTCCCCCTTTTCTTACATGAAACAAATATGAATAGTGAACAAATGAACTCATATCAGGCTGGATTCTTGCAGGCAGCATCTAGACCATGAAAATAGACCACCCACAAAAATTGGGCTCATTCTGAGCTCAAATGGTGACATGTGACAGCATACATGTGCAGTTTTTCGTCATTTTCCCCCTTTTCTTACATGAAACAAATATGAACAGTGAACAAATGAACTCATATCAGGCTGGGTTCTTGCAGGCAGCATCTAGACCATGAAAATAGACCACCCACAAAAATTGGGCTCATTCTGAGCTCAAATGGTGACATTTGACCGCATACATGTGCAGTTTTTCGTCATTTTCCCCCTTTTCTTACATGAAACAAATATGAATAGTGAACAAATGAACTCATATCAGGCTGGATTCTTGCAGGCAGCATCTAGACCATGAAAATAGACCACCCACAAAAATTGGGCTCATTCTGAGCTCAAATGGTGACATGTGACAGCATACATGTGCAGTTTTTCGTCATTTTCCCCCTTTTCTTACATGAAACAAATATGAACAGTGAACAAATGAACTCATATCAGGCTGGGTTCTTGCAGGCAGCATCTAGACCATGAAAATAGACCACCCACAAAAATTGGGCTCATTCTGAGCTCAAATGGTGACATTTGACCGCATACATGTGCAGTTTTTCGTCATTTTCCCCCTTTTCTTACATGAAACAAATATGAATAGTGAACAAATGAACTCATATCAGGCTGGATTCTTGCAGGCAGCATCTAGACCATGAAAATAGACCACCCACAAAAATTGGGCTCATTCTGAGCTCAAATGGTGACATGTGACAGCATACATGTGCAGTTTTTCGTCATTTTCCCCCTTTTCTTACATGAAACAAATATGAACAGTGAACAAATGAACTCATATCAGGCTGGGTTCTTGCAGGCAGCATCTAGACCATGAAAATAGACCACCCACAAAAATTGGGCTCATTCTGAGCTCAAATGGTGACATGTGACAGCATACATGTGCAGTTTTTCGTCATTTTCCCCCTTTTCTTACATGAAACAAATATGAACAGTGAACAAATGAACTCATTTCAGGCTGGATTCTTGCAGGCAGCATCTAGACCATAAAAATAGACCACCCACAAAAATTGGGCTCATTCTGAGCTCAAATGGTGACACGTGACAGCATACATGTGCAGTTTTTCGTCATTTTCTCGGTTATCTTACATGAAACAAATATGAATATTGAACAAATGAACTCAGATCAGGCTGGAAACTTGTAAGCAGCATGTAGACCATCAAAATAGACTGTTTACAGCTCAAAAGGTGACAAATGAAAGGAAAACAATGCAGTTTGATGCCATTGCCACTGTTCTCTTGAATAAAACATTTTTGTGCGACCAAATGAAATTCATGGGCATTCATTGACAATCCTCGAGGTTCGTGCAGTCTGAATTTCGTACAACGGTAGTATGAAGTTCAGACTGGACGGGCAGTCTCGGGTCTTCGATGAATGAATTCCAGTGAATGCAAGATGAATTGCCGAGACCGACCTGTTAGCAAGGAAATTCGTCCTTTTCGTATGTTCAGACTGGACGGGCAGTCTCGGGGCTTCGATGAGTGAATTCCAGTGAATGCAAGATGAATTGCCGAGACCGACCTGTTAGCAAGGAAATTCAAGTCCTTTTCGTATGTTCAGACTGGACGGGCAGTCTCGGGGCTTCGATGAGTGAATTCCAGTGAATGCATACCTGGGTCACCTTAACCGTTATATGGAAATAAACTAACACCCATTTCACCGGAAAATTCCAGTGAATGCAAGATGAATTGCCGAGACCGACCTGTTAGCAAGGAAATTCAAGTCCTTTTCGTATGTTCAGACTGGACGGGCAGTCTCGGGGCTTCGATGAGTGAATTCCAGTGAATGCAAGATGAATTGCCGAGACCGACCTGTTAGCAAGGAAATTCAAGTCCTTTTCGTATGTTCAGACTGGACGGGCAGTCTCGGGGCTTCGATGAGTGAATTCCAGTGAATGCAAGATGAATTGCCGAGACCGACCTGTTAGCAAGGAAATTCAAGTCCTTTTCGTATGTTCAGACTGGACGGGCAGTCTCGGGGCTTCGATGAGTGAATTCCAGTGAATGCAAGATGAATTGCCGAGACCGACCTGTTAGCAAGGAAATTCAAGTCCTTTTCGTATGTTCAGACTGGACGGGCAGTCTCGGGGCTTCGATGAATGAATTCCAGTGAATGCAAGATGAATTGCCGAGACCGACCTGTTAGCAAGGAAATTCAAGTCCTTTTCGTATGTGCGCGAAACATGAGGGGTGGGAAAACGGAATAAGCACAGAAAACGGAATCAGCGATGGCGGAGAAGACGGCGATGGCACTTTTCAAATCGCATGTCATGGACGTGCACGAGCCGGAATGGTTGGTGGGGACCCCGGTATGCAAGATATTTTCAGGCCCAAACTCAGGGGAGAAGCGGTATCATGCCCATGTGACGGCGTTTAATAAGGAGCACAACATGGTCCATGTGCTCTACACAGACGGGGACGATGAAATAGTAGGGTTAGATGAGGTGCGAGCTGCGCTTTGCGCATGCCCAGGTGTAGAGTTACCCAATCTGCCACCCGACTCGACTGCGCGAGGTTAGGCGGAGATAGTAGAGTGCGTTCGGATCGAAGCAGGTCGCACACCGGGGCACGGCTAGCAAGCAAGCGAAGGCGACCCCGCGCCACAAGCGCCGCCCTCCCCACATAATTGATGACTCAGACTCAGACTAGCCTTATTGATGTGAGTTTAAATTTTTCAGTTTTAGATCCCAGCGTGCAACATACAGGGATGAAAAGCACTTTAACATGTATTATTGTGCTCTGCGACTCCCCAATAGGAGCGCGTGTTTTATCAATGAATTATTTAATTAATATTTTTTTCAGTTGGAAATGACGTCAAAACTGGGCTGAGTTTAAATGTTACTTATATATATATATATACTGTCCTGAGCCAGTAGACATCGCGCCTTACGCGGATCCGCGCTTTTTACGTTTCAGTTCAGACAACTGGTCTCAGACATGCACGGGGCTCGGCGTGCCATGCTTCCACGTTTGTTGTCTCTTTTCAGACAACTGGTCTCAGACATGCACGGGGCTCGGCGTGCCATGCTGCCACGTTTGTTGTCTCTTTTCAGACAACTGGTCTCAGACATGCACGGGGCTCAGCGTGCCAATGCTTCAGTCCACGTTTGTTGTCTCTTTTCATATACTGTCACATGTCACCATTTGAGCTCAGATCGAATGAGCCCAATTTTTGTAGGTGGTCTAGTATTATGGTTTAAATGTTGCTTGCAAGAATCCAGCTTGATATGAGTTCATTTGGTCATGATTCCTATTTGTTTCATGTAAGAAACCGGTGCAAATGGCGTAAAACTGCATATTCATACTGTCACATGTCACCATTTGAGCTCATAATGAGCCCAATTTTTGTAGGTGGTGTAGTATTATGGTTTAAATGTAGCTTGCAAGAATCCAGCTGGATATGAGTTCATTGGTTCATGATTCCTATTTGTTTCATGTAAGAAACCGGTGCAAATGACAAAAGGTTGCATATTTATACTGTCACATGTCACCATTTGAGCTCATAATGAGCCCAATTTTTGTAGGTGGTCTAGTATTATGGTTTAAATGTAGCTTGCAAGAATCCAGCTCGATATGAGCTCATTTGGTCATGATTCCTATTTATTTCGTGTAAGAAAACGATGAAAATGGCGTAAAACTGCATATTTATACTGTCACATGTCACCATTTGAGCTCATAATGAGCCCAATTTTTGTAGGTGGTGTAGTATTATGGTTTAAATGTTGCTTGCAAGAATCCTGGCAGCTCGATATGAGTTCATTTGGTCATGATTCCTATTTGTTTCATGTAAGAAACCGGTGCAAATGACGAAAAGCTGCATATTTACACTGTCACATGTCACCATTTGAGCTCAGAATGAGCCCAATTTTTGTGGGTGGTCTATTTTCATGGTCTAGATGCTGCTTGCAAGAATCCAGCCTGAAATGAGTTCATTTGTTCACTATTCATATTTGTTTCATGTAAGAAAAGGGGGAAAATGACGAAAAACTGCACATGTATGCTGTCACATGTCACCATTTGAGCTCATAATGAGCCCAATTTTTGTGGGTGGTCTATTTTCATGGTATAAATGCTGCCTGCAAGAATCCAGCCTGATATGAGTTCATTTGTTCACTATTCATATTTGTTTCATGTCAGAAAAGGGGGAAAATGACGAAAAACTGCACATGTATGCTGTCACATGTCACCATTTGAGCTCAGAATGAGCCCAATTTTTGTGGGTGGTCTATTTTCATGGTCTAGATGCTGCCTGCAAGAATCCAGCCTGAAATGAGTTCATTTGTCCACTATTCATATTTGTTTCATGTAAGAAAAGGGGGAAAATGACGAAAAACTGCACATGTATGCTGTCACATGTCACCATTTGAGCTCAGAATGAGCCCAATTTTTGTGGGTGGTCTATTTTCATGGTCTACATGCTGCCTGCAAGAATCCAGCCTGAAATGAGTTCATTTGTCCACTATTCATATTTGTTTCATGTAAGAAAAGGGCCCCGGAAAATGACGAAAAACTGCACATGTATGCTGTCACATGTCACCATTTGAGCTCAGAATGAGCCCGATTTTTGTGGGTGGTCTATTTTCATGGTCTAGATGCTGCCTGCAAGAATCCAGCCTGAAATGAGTTCATTTGTCCACTATTCATATTTGTTTCATGTAAGAAAAGGGGGAAAATGACGAAAAACTGCACATGTATGCTGTCACATGTCACCATTTGAGCTCAGAATGAGCCCAATTTTCGTGGGTGGTCTATTTTCATGGTCTACATGCTGCCTGCAACAGTCCAGCTTTAGGTACCCTCAGATCTGAAAGATTTTTTTTTTACTCATTTGAAGACTTGTGAAATTGAGCAAACACCTATGAATCCCCTCTTTAAGCTGGCTCCTATGGAAGGTGTTTGAATGCGTTTGCCAAGAGGTAGGGATATCGACTTTATACAAGAAATTTCCTACCCTAGACAACACATGGAAGGGTCCTAAGAAGGCAGGCCTAAGTTTGACCTTCAGTTCTGCTTCAAACTTATGAGCAAAACGGCCAACACGGGGGCCTTCTACTAATACTAGATCTCCTACTTCTATCTCAGGTGCTCGTCTATCTAAGGAGGCACGCAACCTAGCAAGGTACTTAGCCTGAGCTTTTTGATACCCTGAGATCGCGTGGTCATGAGCAGTTTTCATTCTATCTAGTAAGGACTGTACACCTTCTACAGTATCTCGGGACACATCATCCTTGTCCCGTAGAGGACTAGCTAAGAGAGAGGTAGGGGTAAGGGGCTGTCTCCCAGTATCTAAGAAGAAGGGCGTATATCCATGCGCAGCTTGGGGACAATTGTTGAGGGAGAACTCTACCAAACATAAATAATCCTCCCAATCACTACCCGAGCCATTAACATAGTGCCTAAGCGCTTCTTCTACTACTCTATTAAGACGCTCTACTAAATGAGAGGAGGAGGAGTGGTAGGCAGTACCGTAGGTAACCTTGGTACCGATGGCAGCGAAAAACTGCTGCCAAAAATCTGAGGTAAATAATTTATCCTTATCACTAATAAACTGCCTACTCAATCCATGATATCTATATACATTATTGAGGTATAGGCGTGCGCAATCACGTGCGGTGAGTTCTAAAGGACACGGCACAAGATGGCACATACGAGTAAAACGATCTATGAACACAAGGATTTGGGCATTGCCCCTATCATTCTTTCTAAAAGGTCCTACAAAATCCATCATGATAGAATCCCAAGGCATGATAGGGTCAGGCAAGGTCCTAGGTTCTGCTATCTGTCCTACATTATTGGGTTTCATTTCCTGGCAAGATTGACAAGTTCTAACATACTCATCCACATCCTTATAAAGGGAAGGCCAGTAATAAGAGCGGGCTACTAGGTCCCGTACCCGTTTACCACCCTGGTGAGCAGCTAAGTCATGCAACTCAAAGAGCAAGGAGGAGCGACAGATAGGAGGGACATACAGGCGCCATTGAGGGGGAGAATCTGCTATCTGCACATATAAAAACCCACCTACAAATTTACAAGGGTGCTTGCCTAATTGTTGGGGATGTGCAGCAATGGCAGCTAATGCTTCCGGCTCAGTGGCCGTAAATCTACTAATAAGGCGTTCAAGATCAGAGGTAGGCATCGCTACAGAAGTATCCAGAACAGGTTTAAAGAGATCTCCTACCGCCTTGCCGAAGAGAAGGGGAGGTCCTAGGGGACTACGTTTTCATAAGACTTTCCTGACCTAGTCGCTATATGGCTAAGCGGTATAGAAATTTTATTTTTCCCCTCCCCCCCACCGAGGCCACAGGAAGGGCCTCACACGGGAGAGAGAGTCCTACGTGAGAAAGGAGATCAGGCATGCGAACAGCTGTATGAAAGAGGTAGGCATAGGAATCATCATCAGGTAGTTCACCATAAGGGGTTACACCCATAGTAGTAGGAACTAGAGTAGTATTGAGAACATCAAGGTCCTCGAAGAAGGAATAGTCTGCACGACGAGAGAGTGCATCTGGTACTATGTTATCTACACCCTTGACATACTGAAGTTTAAAAGGGGAAAACTGTGCTAAAAATTCCATCCAGCGCGCTTGCCGAGGGGTAAGGTTGGGTTGGGAGAGAAGATGGGTAAGGGGACGATGATCCGTTTGGATAACTAACCTATAAGGATCTAGCTCACAGGGTTCATTCAGGCAGACATCAAATTGAGCACCTTTAAGGAAGTGCTGCCACGCGTGGCAACAATACACCACAGCTAAGAGTTCCTGCTGGTGGACGGGATAGTTACGCTCCGCAGGGAGCATTGTCCTAGAGATATACTCAATTGGCTGTAAGCCCTGACCCTGATCCTGGAGAAGGACACCACCTATAGCTACTTTACTAGCATCTGTAGCCACAACAAAGGGTTTAGTAGTATCCGGTAGGATGAGTACAGGAGGGGAAAGGAGTAGGGATTTTAGGCACTGAAAAGCAGACTGACACTCACTACTCCAAACAAAGGGGATATCCTTCTTTAATAAATGATTAATAGGGGCTGCTATAGTTGCGAAACGCGGGATAAAACGCCTATAGTAAGAAGCAATTCCTAGGAAACTACGTACACCTTTAACGTCGGTAGGAGTAGGCCATTCCTGAATTGACTTAGTTTTATCCGGGTCGGTAGCGACCCCGGCATCTGACAGAACGTGCCCTAAAAATGGGACACTCCTACCCGAACGCACTTTAGCACGGCGCGCCCACAAAGAATTTTCAGCCATTATTTCTAATACTTTCTTTAAATCACGTAGGTGCGTTTCAAAATCAGGAGAGTAAATAAGAATATCATCTAAGTAAGCTTGAGCACAAGAACGGTCATGCTCAGATAAAGAAACAGAGGAGAAGGAGGATCCTTTAGATCAGAGGACACCTGAGGAAGATGAGAATTTCCCATAACAGGTCTAAGCACTTCATTCATTAACATTTGAAAAGAGGCAGGCGAGTTACAGAGTCCCATAGCCGCTACTCTAAACTGGTAATGACCAAAAGGGGTAGCAAAGGCGGTTTTATGGCAATCCTCAGGAGCTATCCGCAACTGCCAAAAACCATCCGCACAATCCAGTACTGTGAAACAAGTGGAACCTTTAACCTTATTAAATATATCATCAATACGAGGTAGAGGGTATTTAGATTTCACAGTAATATCATTCAACTTCCTATAATCAGTAACTAGGCGAAACTTGCCATTTGGCTTAGGAACTAACAGGACACCAGCTGAGTAGGGGGAGTTACTAGGCTCTATCAATCCTGCTTCTAATAATGACACTAAAATCTGTTTTAGTTCCTTTAACTCGGTAGGGCCCATTCTATACATCGGAGAGTGCGTAGGAACTGCACCGTCCTTGATAACTACACGGTGTAAAACAGAACGAGGAGGAGGATAAGAAGGAGTCTTTTCTTCAAATACTTTTGAGGAATCTATCACAGCCATGTATCTTACTATTTCATTTTCAGTAAATCCTACTCCTATTGTATCCACTGTATTTACATCTATATCCACACTATTATTAGTGATAGGTATCTGTTGTACTTCTAACTGAAGGAACATACATAATAGGTATCCATTTTGCTTTAATTCAGAACGTAATTCGTCATTTGACATTAATACTTCAGGTATAGGTCTTACAGGAGGATCAACAGGTGTAGGAGGAGTAATATCTACCAAGGATAAATTTTCCAATCTATAATGACGTTCAGGTACCCAGTAAGAGCTATCTGGAAACCAAATGACCATGGTATCATAATTAATAGTAATCTTATTATCCTGGTGCCAATCTAATCCTAGTAATACATCAGCGGTAGTGATAGGGCCTATAGTGGCCGTCAGGTTGACAGTACGTCCTTGTATAACCATGGGAAGGGACACCGTACCCGGGGAATGACTGGTGCGACCATCAGCATAATGAACAGTAACGGGTTTGGTGTGAGGGGTAGGGACTAGTCCTAAACGTCTAACTAGGGCCTCGCTCACAAAGGAGCTAGCCGCACCGCTATCTACCAACACAGAGACATTCAAGAGTTCATCAGCATGCAAGAAGGGGTCTACAACAGTGTGAGGGACGGTTAAACCACCATTCAAGAACATAAGAGGACGCACACGTAGTGGTAGGGAAGATTCAGCTCCTACAGAGGTTATAAAAACAGGCAGGCAAAAATTTTTATCTGGGGTACTATCTAAGGACCTGTCCAGGTTACCCCCGGCTGACAGGCCTACTGTTCCCCCTCCCCCCCCAAATCCATAGGAACTAACCCCGAAGAAGACCCTGGCGAAAAAGCCACTGCTGGAGGGTCACGAGGGAGCGAAGAGGGTGCGGGAGCCTGATTATCATAGGGGAACCCTGGGGATCCTGTCTGCACAGCATTCAGCCTACTAGGGGTAGCTGAAGGAATGCGTCCTGAAGTAGGACGAATAGGAGCACGCTGAGGGGTACGAGGAGGGCGAGCGTCGGGATGAGGGGGAGCACCCGAAAGGAACTTGGGGCACTCACGTTTAAGATGACCTACTTCCTTACAATGATAGCATGTGATATGAGAGACATCAAGGGCTGAAAGGTCAGTAACACAGATATCTAATTCTTCTACATAGGAGTTCTCCTCCTCAGGGGTAAGGATAATATTATTAATACGGGAACGGGTAGGAAGAGAAGGGGTGGTGAAGAAATCTGCTACACGCAAGAGATGCTGGCGCACATGCTTGAGGGGCAGATCAGTAAAACGGTAGGCAGAGAACTGGCGCTTGACTTCACGTAATAAGGGTCTACTGAGGCCTTGGAGGAAGCGAGCACGTACTTCTGCACCCGACAAATCCCTAATTCGTACCATCTGAGCATCAAACTCTTTCATATACTCCTTAAATGATTTAGTACCCTGCTGCAAGGTACCAAAGGCTAATCTATCCTGCCAATCTGAATCAGGAGGGACTAAATGGTTCTCTAAACGCTTAAACAATTCTGCTACAGAGTTAGGGTAGGCATGAGAGGCCAAAGACTCACACTGAATGAGGTTAGCAAGCTCAGGAGTAATACAGGTTGTGAGATAGTGAGGAACTAATACAGCATCAGAAAGACGCCATCTATTATGATTCTGCCACGACTCCGTGTTCTGTGTAAGCAACATAATAAAGGTGAAAAACTGTTGAGGGGTAGACTTGACATCCAGCTTGGGAAGGTTAGCAAAGAGGGGAAGAGCAGGGGGCTTAGGGGGATTAGAAGAGTCAGTTTTTCCCATAGGGCCACTATCTTCCACTGCTACATAAGCGGGATAGAAGGAAGGAAGAGGAAAAGTCTTGGGTAGGGGTCTAGAGGGGCCACCGTTTCAGGCTGGTGCCCATAAGAGAAGGGGACAGTATATTGCTCACGAAGAGAGGAATAGGCAAAATGATCATAATTTCTGTCATCTAAGGGCATGGTGCTGAAATCACTATTAACTTCTAAATCAGCCACACGGGTAGGGACCTGGGCTGCCTCATAGGCCGTCTCAGGGTAGGACCAGGAAGCAGGTGGGTAAAAGGGAACTGCACTAGGGCGCCCAGAAGGACCGACAGGGGCAGAGGCACGACCCGTGTTAAGAGCAGGCATGGAAGGAACAGGGTGGGAAGGAGGCCTAAAAACATTGTTAGTTAGTGAGGACCTGCTGGAGGGTTGAGCCAAGGTTGCAGGAGGGGCAGGGGCCTGGTTCAGGGTAAGGGAAGGGTCATCACTAAATCTGACTTGCATACGTTGACGTTGTTCATAGGTAGGAGGGGTAAGTGAGGGACGACGGCGACCATCAGCAAGAGGAGAAGGAGGTGAGGCACGAAGATTACCTTGAGGAGTGAGATGGTGTACCGTTTCAAGTGAGTCCCGTCGGTTACCCGATTGTTGTTATGGTTGTTATTATTATTATTATTATTATTATTATTCATAGTAGGAGTATTGGTAGGTATAGGCGACAGTTACCACCCACTGGATCCATTTTTGTTTAAGTAAATGATCAAAAATCTAACTGAAAGCAACAAGGATAAAGGACAAGGCCTAATATAAGGCAAGGAAAGAAAAGGAAAAGATTTTAATGGCTTAAAAGAAAGGAACAATTTAAATCAGTCCTTTTTAACAACAGTAATGGATAGGGAACCGAATTCCAAGGTGAGAGGAGTATCTAAGCTAGATGAGGATGCAGCCCTCTTAGGGGGAGACGAAGGAGGGGTAGCAAAATCTAGAGCTTCTACAGGAGGGCGACCATGAGGAGTAGAACGTACGTGTAGGCCTAGATCTGATACGCTATGGTCTATAAGGAATTGTTGAGCTTCCTCGAAGGTAACAAATTTCTTATACCTAATTACATTATATGTACGGTTTTGCACTATCTTCCTAGCATCTGACCAAGAGAGGAAAATGGCTGACCATTGAGGGGTAATAACTACGTAATACTTAGCTAAACTATTATCACTAGATGAATGGGAAGGCGCAGTAAAAACACGACGTTGACTCATGATAACTCACCTGGCGTGTCTTGTGATGTCAAGCTAGACGAGGTAGGGGTAGGCGACTTAGCTTGACGATCTGGATCACCGAAAGAAGAAGGAGGGCGGGAGTTTCCAGCTCTCGTCCTAAGTCAGCGGCCGGATATCCCAGCGCTCGTCCTAACACAGCGCCCCGTAACTCTGCGGGTGCGGCCGTCTAATAAAGCAGCAGCACAAGGAAAAAGGTGTAGGTACTGCGACGCTAATCGTCTCCGAACAGTAATACTCCCCTATCTAAGGCAGGAAACAACCGTAAGCAGGAAAACAAGGCGAAGGACAGGCTAACTACGAAAGGATTTATCCGCTGTGAGCAGGTCTAGCTTCTAGGTAAAGCGTGTCCCGAAACGGGCAGCACGACGCTCCTAGCTTGAAGGCGACCCGCCCATTACCTATCAAGGAAGTGTCGACTTCTTGTTCCTGGACGCGGAAGGGGTCTTGAAAAGGTGTATGTGGCAAGGGATAGTCGTCTCGTTCACTACCTACTGAAGTTCCTCCGGAACCATTGTTACGCCGCGGATATCTACCTCCACCTCTACCTCTAATGGGCCTGATACTACCTAAACTGGTCAGGCCTCCTCTACTTAACCCTCTGGCGAAAGACGAACGTGACGGAGCTGATCTCAATGCATTAACGTAAGTGTTACTATAATACGCCATACAACCATTTATCAAAACCCGTTTACTCCAGGAATAGAGGAAGGAAACACAACTACACTGCCGTGACCCAAGCCTATATGTGTTAATTCATTTAACACACGCCGAGTGCACACACAAGGGGTAGAACGCGCATAAATGGTCACCAACGGTCCAACACGCTCGGGCCGACATGGCCCTCGCCTACAGGTGCACGCTGGTCCACTAAATCTACTGATGCACGCTGGTCCACTACATTCTACCACAGGATCAGGACCACTAGTAAAGTACGCGGCGCGGCGCCCAACGGCACCCAATGTACCACAGTACTGTTACGAGGACAATAATGTCCCGGTAGGAGCCTAAACGTAAACCTAGGGACAACCGAGGCAAAGGACCTAATTTACGTCCGTAACTACAACGAATTGTTACGCGACGTAACAGGCTGCTGAATTTGGAACACCACGCGAAGCTGTGGAATGATGAGGAATTGTTGAAGGGTCGAACGGGTTTGTGGGTGGAGAAAAGGGACTGGAAGGCGGCGAAGGATTGTGGAGATTTCAATGGTGTGAAGGACGACTGGTCGTCGTACCTAGGCGATTTCACGGGATTCTTCAACCCACCCGTGATCTTCATTGGGTCAAAGGAGCAGGTGGATGGGTTTAAGGTCCTTCTGAAGGTACTTGGGAAGCGGCCACAGGGGGAGGATATTTCCAATCCCAACGGCCGTTCGGGCAAGGAAATTGCGGGTGCAGCCCAGAAGCGTCCGCTGGAGACGGCAGGCGCTGGCACCAAAAAGAAACGCCGGAAGCGCGCCGCCTCGGAGACCCCCGCGGCCGAAGACGTCTCAATGGGGGATGATGAGGATGTCGGGTCACATGGGGGTGATGATGGGGAGGAGGTTGGTGATGATGGTGCCGGCGATGATGAGGGGGACGGGAATGAGGGTGGTGATAAGGGGGGCGGGTCGAAGGACGGAGAGGGGGGGGTTCGAAGGGCGGAGAGGGGGGCGGGTCGAAGGGCGGAGAGGGGGGGGTCGAAGGACGGAGAGGGGGGCGGGTCGAAGGGCGGAGAGGGGGGGGGTCGAAGGGCGGAGAGGGGGGGGGGTCGAAGCACGGAGAGGGGGGCGGGTCGAAGGGCGGAGAGGGGAGGGGGTCGAAGGATGGAGAGGGGGGCGGAGAGAAGGGCGGAGAGGGGAGGGGGTCGAAGGGCGGAGAGGGGGGCGGGTCGAAGGGCGGAGAGGGGGGCGGGTCAAAGGGTGGAGAGGGGGGCGGGTCAAAGGGCGGAGAGGGGGGCGGGTCCAAGGGCGGAGAGGGGGGGGGAGAGAAGGGTGGAGAGGGGGGCGGGTCAAAGGGCGGAGAGGGGGGCGGGTCGAAGGGCGGAGAGGGGGGCGGGTCGACCGGCGCATCGGGGGAAGGGGGGAAGGAGGGGGGGGAGGGGAGGGAGGCTCGAGGGGGAATTCGGGGGCGTCGGGGGGGGGATGTTGGGGCGTGCCGTCGACTACTGCAAAAAGCTCCTTTCGCCTGGCGGGCACGTTCGATCAAGAGCAACGGCTAGTCATCTGTCAAAGGGTAAGTTAATCTGAGTGAATATGGTCGGTTAAATTATGATGTTTGCATATTCCCAAGTTTGATTTGCGATTGTAATGATAACTAATTGCGCCGCTCGTCATTGCTTGTCCCACACACAGGTGACGAGTCTGAAGAGGAGCCGCCAAAGGATGACGCGCATGGCGGCCCACCCAAAGGGTTTGAGGAAGATTCGGAAGAATCGGAAGAATCGGAACCTGAGGAGGAAGCGCCACAAAGACGTGTCACAGTTACCGCAACCCAGCCCAAGCCACTAGACAAGAAAGTGCCACTACCAAGTTGGCAGACGTGGATGGAGAATCTGGAAGGTGGGGGGGGGGGAAACGGGTCGTGCCCCGCTCGCCTGTTGGATGTCCGGTTTCGGTATTGTGCAAGCACGGCGGGGAATTTTGCCAGTATCGGAAGAACCAATCCCAGCGCCTTGATACGTTGTGGAAGCCCACGTGGGCTGCTGATTCGGTGGCTAAACTCAATGCAGACCCAATGAAGCTGGCACACATGCCTGATTTCCACGTCGACACGTTCCTGGTGCATGGAGTCGTTCGAAAGGTGGATAAAACGGGCGTGTGGTACGTTAAATTTTGGGCAGAAGGGTGTGACGAAAAGGGAATCTGGATTAATGGGGAGGAGGGGACGATGCCCAACATAATTTTCAAGGTACAACAAGACGAGATGCGGAACTGTTTCAAGCCACCTGAGGGAACGTATTTGGAGTGGTGGATGGACAAGGGGTACCTGGCGACCAGATCTTCCCCAGCGACCAGATCTTCCCCACGACTCCAAGAGAAGGGGGGAGACCAAGCCGCAGGGCAGGGCAAACGAAAACCTCAAGGGAAGGCTGGCGCAGATGTGCGGGAGGGGGGTGTAAAGAAGACGAGCGGACGGGCACCTGTAAAGAAACGCCTGTTAGTAGGTAGTTAGATAGCTTGATCTGAACTCGTGTACATTTGTAAAGATCGATCTGTACATCTGTCTCCAGAGCATTCACTTGAATATTCAAAGTTCAAGTGGGAATTACTGGTTGGGTTGTGCACAGGCTTGTGCACAATTTTGGCAATAATTATAATTCGTTCTATAAATAGAACTAGCGGGGTCGTGGAGAGGGTTGTGCAATTGTAAATTTAATCTACAACTTGTCTCACTTGCTTACCCTCCGAGTGCATGACACTTTGACAAAAACAGCCAATTTTACCCCGACTTGAATAAATTTTAATAAATGTTAATAAATTTTAATAAATTTAAGCAATCTAGTAATGAAAAGTGCACGCGGAAAGCGCACCAGTGACCAAATTGCATGAAATGGTAATGATTTCATGTGGAAACGCATTCACAATGAGCATCAATTGTCATGTATTTGTTGAAATGGCGTCTCCTCAAGTAATAAAATTTGGCATGGGTATTGTAGATTGATTGTGGGCCCCCCCCCTATGAACGCGGTTAAGATCTGTCTGGTGTACACTGACCATAAACGCCACTCCATATTATGTAAGCCCAAGCCTCCTTGAACCCATGGCATATAGGACATGTCCCGATCGATCCATCCCGGCACCGTGTGTGTTATGATACCCTGCTGTTTCCAAACAAAATTGCTGCCGATTCGTTGGATGATCTTGGTGGTGTACTCGTTAGGTGGGTGACCTTGGCAGTAGTAGAGCACTTTGGAGAATAACATTTGGTTGGTGAGGAGGACCCTGCCCCGTAGGCTGAGACGGGGAATCGCTGCCCATCTTGATGCCGCTTGGAGCATGCCTGTGAGTTTGCCACTGTGTGTTGTGTTGTCATACAAAAAGGTGGGGTGTTCAGCAAGACGTCCATCCATAGTGCAGCCGATAGGGCAGTTGTGTAATAGGTGGTGACCGTCTGGCTGGACCCATGTCACAGGCAGATTAGGGAGTGATAAGCGGGGGGAGGATCCTCTCCCGATGTGCAGCCCCGTGGACTTTTGCACGTTACACCGCTGTTGAGAGGCCATAGAGTATGTCGTGATATTCTCCATGATAGCATGCACATCGGTAGTGGAGGTACAGACATTAGTGGTGTCATCAACATAAGCAGTTTGGAACAAACCTCGCGGTTTACCTTGGATGGGGAAGCCCCTGATCCTGTTGTCGCGAGCGTGCAAAAAGAACAGCCCGGCATGCGCAAGAAGAAACAGGAGCGGGGACATGCAGTCGCCTTGTGGGAGTGACCTAGAGCTAGTGCCTGTGCGTGAGAAGTGCCCGTTTAGGAGTAGGGTCCATGAGAGCGATTTAATCATACCGATGGTGACATACGTGAAAGTGCCACCAAATCCGAAACCGCGCAATGTCTTCTCGAGGTAGTCCCAACACATGCGGTCAAAAGCTTTTTTGAAATCCCAAAATAGTATGATGCCGAGTATGTTGTGGCGCCACGCTTTTTCCACTATGTCCATAAGCATGGTTATGCTATCGTTTATGTGTAGGTTAGCGCGGAAGCCGACTTGTTCCGGACCGATTAGGTCGTCGAGTACTGTGTAAATGCGTAGTTGTAGTATTTTACTGATGATTTTGTACGCAACCGTGAGTAGTCGTATGGGACGGTAGTTTTGCCATTGAGTTTTAGACCCCTTTTTAAATATGAGGATTAGTGCGGTTTCTGCCCAGTTGCCAGGGACGATACCTGTGCGCCATACTTCGAGGACGCATTTGTAAAAGCCGGCAGAAAGGTCGGGCCAAAACTTCCTCCAAAATTCTACAGGGATGCCGTCCACGCCGGGTGCACTGCCGAGTTTGATTTTGAGCATAGCAGCCTGTGTCTCAGCTTGTGTGGGTGTCTGATCTAGTTCTTGCTGCTGCGTGGTGGTGAGGTGCCGTGGTATCGCCTGAAGGACTTGGTGGATAGCTTGAGGTGCTTCAGGGTGCGGTTTACTTCGGAATAGCTTCGTAAAATATTGATGACCGCTGTTTAGTATGGAATGGGTGTCTGTGTGGATGCCCTGGTCGTCGTGAATTTCTGTTATCAGCGTGTGTGTTCGTTGCTTGGGGAGGAGTGCAAAATATTCTTTATTCATTTTTTCCCCCGTTGTGTGCCACCAAAGGTTTTCCGCATCTATGGCGTTAGCGTGTCTTTCGTATCGCAGTTTGTCCAAGGCTAGCTGGGCTTGTTGCAATTTCGCCATGTCATAAGTATTGAGTGTTTGCTTAACCCTTAGTCGGGAGGACCATTTTTGGCACTTTCAGACCCCTGAAAATGAGAAAAATCATAACTCACAGGCCACAACTCCAAATGCCCCCAACCAAGATGCTAGGAGTATCTACACTTCGAGGGCTTTCAGAATATGCAATAATACCACGGGTTTATCGAAGCATTTGGATGATAGCTCCAGTCAAACTTGGACAAAAGACGATCTTTTTTCCCCAAGGAAAAGTGAACCCCCACCTAACTTCTCAGGGAGGGTATGGAACCTCAACAACAACATTGGACAACTTAGTTGGATAGTCCAATGGTGCTTTCCTTGGGTCAGACCACCCGGATAACCCATTAGACCTATATAAGGTGCTCATATATGTGTGTGGGTTACGCGCGCGTAAACAGCCATCTAAGACATGCAATACAAGAATGCATTATAGCAAGCTATAAAAGATTGCCAAAGGTGCTGGAATACAAACATGTTGCCTACCTGCATTAACGAAATGATATGCTCCAAAGAAATGCCATAAACTGGTCACTTGCAGGGCTAATACCCCTCTTTACAGCAGGCATGGAGGCTTGCTGAAAGGTGCACTAAAAAGCTTGTCAAATATAATGCATGGGAGACGTATTCCGCTGCAAAGGACACGCAAACACGTTGCCATACCTGGCTCGTTCACGTCCTGCCCGGATTCCACTGGCCGGGACCCTCATATCTCACACATACCATTGCTTTACAGGCATAGGTCGCCATAGCCGCATCATGCATGCATCCTTTATGATTACAAGGTTGATGCTCCGTTCAAATATTACCTATCAACGCGTCCGCATTCCCAGCAAACGCATCAGCGGACATCCGGTACCAAATCTGGATGCTTGGGCTGGCGCAGACTGCCCGGCCACGAGGATAAAATGGAAATATGATAAGCGATTACTCATCTGGCACTGACGACCCAGAAGGCAGTATTTTCCTACCTGAATTTTCCCAATCCTACAAGTTTGGCCATGCCTGACCTACGAAAATCACGTTAAGTCATTCTGAGCGAAATTCTGAACCGTTTCTAGCCTCGACACGCAAAATTTCCGTGAGAACGGCATGCTGGCAGCCATATCTAGTTACGCGCGCGCGCGAGTGAAAATTTCCCGCCAAAGTCACGTGATACCTGCTCAATGCACGTTGTAATTACCAGGCTATGGCGAATATTACCCCCAAACCTATGCACCACCCTCGTCCCTAAGTGTCCCCGGACCCACCGGACCACTGACATCCGTCACAAGTGGCGCGGCGCTCACGGCGCGGCGCGAAATTCGACCGTTAGTCAAACTACCCGACAGGTCGGGTAGTTTCCCGACTAAGGGTTAAGTTGTAGACGGTTGACAATACGTTCATAACATCGGTATTCATGGCCTTTCTGTTGTCTGAGCTCAGCAGTGTATTTCTTGGAAAGTTGCAATACATGTTGTAGGCCGGCTTGCATCCATCGACAATGATCGGTATAGTGAGGGATGCTGGCCACCCACTCTCGCCAAAAAGCTTTTACTTGAGCCGTGAATGTTTGATCCCTCAATAAGTCTCGGTTGAAGCGGGGGATACCGGGTCCCCGCGTCGGTGGGGTGTGGTGCGTTAAGGTGATAATACAAGGGTAGTGGTCCGAAAGAGTGATAGAGCGATCTACCCTAGCATGACATACAAGGTCCGCCCAAGCGTGCGTGGCATAGATTCTGTCTAGACGGCGTGTGATGCGGTGACCGTCGCGTGTTGCAAGCCAAGTGTGGTCGTTGTCCCTGGAGCGCAGTAGGTCGTGTAGGTTAAGCTCTAGTAGCTGTTCGTGAAAGGGGTTTGTACGTGATTGAGGGTGCGCCGCCATGTCTAGATTGAAATCACCCATCAATATGATCTCCAGGCCGTGGGAAGTAATGGCGTGGATCATCTGAAACATGTCTTTGAAAAAATTATGTTGTTCAGCTGGGTCGGTTGGGGCGTAAATTGAAAGAAGGTACCCCTGCTTGCTATCCCAGGTGATGTGCTGTCGTACCCAGCGGCCTTGCCATTGAGCCGCCGCCGTATCTACCGGTTGGGACCACGTGTGGCAGGTGAGGTGTGAGGAAGCCGTTTTACGGTATTGAATCAAAGCTGTGCCCCCCTGGGTTCCTCGCGCCCAGGCCCAACGACTCTCACTATTAGGAGCTAGTGCTCTCACTGCTTTGTTGGCCGTGACCCCCGGGCCTTGAATTTTATGCTCTTGCAGGCCCAGCCAGATCTCATGGGCTGGGCCGCCGTAGCCCTGCAGTAATGATGCGAGGTGAAGGGATAATTGCTTGATACGAGTAGTATTGGGAATGCCAATAGCAGTACGTACTCCATAGCTATTGAGACCGCGTACATTCCATGATACTATGGTGAGTTGGCTCATGTTAGTGGCGTATCAGGCAGGTCTTACCTAGTCACGGTTGGCGCGGCAGCCACGTCCGTTGCGTCCGGCGCCGCCACGTCGGGGCAACCATGGAAAAGCACAAGCGCAGAGAAACCACAAGCGAGGAAGAGTGTCAGTGTCGGGTGTTGGTGGGGTGCCGGATTTGAGCTGATGGGTGATGACCATGGGTGAAAGCCTCATTGCCTTGCCGTGTCTAGCAATGACGGCAGATCTCAGGGGGGGGTTTCTAGGCGAAGTCGAGTCGCCAGGGAAGGCGCTAGTGGTTCCTCCACTAAACCGCCAGTGCATGGTAATTCCGTAACCAGGGTTAAAGTGTGTCGTCCGCACCTGCGGTAGGGGGGTATTTGCATAATCAGGAAACCCAGCACCTGCCGGGTATGCACTGACCATAGCTTGTACCGTCCCACGAACAGCACTTTACCCGTAATCCGACCGCAATCCGGGCTAGCCGTCATGAGAACAATGTGGTTTGCAGGTGCTTACGTACCCACGTAAGACAGCCTGTGACCGACATGGACCGCATGGCGGCTAGCCTAAAAGGTTGCGGGCAAGAGGGAGCTCGTTAGACGCACCTTTTTACGAAGAATCTGGAGGTATCTTCCCGGTCGCGAATGGTCGAGGCTATCGCCTACTATCCTTTACGCCGCCATAGCCATCTGCGCTAATTTCTCTATTCAAGTTCGCCAAACTTCCACAACTCAACAATCACAGAATGTTGTTTTTCGTTGGGCGTTGGGCGTCTTCATGATCATGAATTCATGATCAGTTGTTGTTGTTCCAACGCCGCAAATGGGCAGCATAGAATCTATAGTGGCATCATTACTAGTATCGTCCGTTAAAAAGCTGGAATTCGGAAGCAGGAGGAATCCCAACTTGGTTCGGGACATGTCCCAGGCGACGTGCTTCCGTTGCTGAACGGCTGAGTGAGCATGACACGCACGCACGTTAGTTAGTTCGTTTCGAGACCGCGCGATGCGACACAGCGAGCGCACGAGCGACCTCCAGTAACGGTGCTGCCATGGTGTTATGGCCGTTAGGATCCCTACCCGGTAATTATTTTACGTTTTGAAATATCCAGCGTAGCCAGTGTTTTTTAAGGTCGTGCCTTATGGTTTGAAATGGTTACAGTCATTGGTTGCGTAGGGAGCGGGCAGTTGCTGGCCCTTTCTTCAGAATCAGCCCGAATGCTGTAGGATTATTAAGGGCGACTATTGCAATGGAGGGGCAGCATCGCTATGGCGAGACTGCTGGCGACAAGCGCACAGGGAATTCTCGAGAGACATATCGGTCCAGTAAGGTAGGCAAACTACATTTCGTTTGAGAGCATCTTAGCCCGTGTGCCTCACATGTCTATTGGTGACGCTTCGCCAAGCAAATATCAGTTCGCCTTACACCCGTTGTCGGCATCTTCTTGCGTGTGTTTTTGTGTCGCAAATTTCCGCAATTAGGGCGTTCTAGCGCACCGTATCACAGAAAGGTTTTCTTAGCACTGTATGCTTCTCTCCTCTAGATCTCCGTTGCATTGGCGTTCATGCATTTGCGTTCCCTCCCTCATCGCTGCGTGATCGGCGACTCTTCAGCGGTCGAGATACGATGCTGGTGGGGCACCAGCTGGTGAAGCAGCCCGGGCTGATTCCCGAGACGCTCAAGATGCAGTTGCGCCTGCACGTCCGTCGGATAGAGATCACCCGGGGGCTGCTTATGAGTCCTCTCGGCGGCCAGGGACGTCGAGCCCGGCTCCTGGCCAGGGCCTTTACACCCGAGCTGAAAACACGCGAAGCTTATCGGAAGCCGCTGCGTTAGGCCGAACCAGGCAGCGGTCCTCTAATGGCCACGCGCCTGCAGTAATTCAGACGCGGGCCTCCCCTCCCTTCCGGCCATCGGACAAAGATGGCCATTACGTATTTGAGTTGGGCGAAAGCCTCATCCCACGATGTACGTGTTAGGGGGTATCGGAGATCGCCCTGACAGTGTCCCCATGTGATACCCCTACATTGCCTTGCATAATGCTATTTTGAGCGTATGGCAGTCATCCCTCTCTTGCATTGCCTCCCCCATATGTGGCATGTCGTATGCACATGGCAGCATGGTTCGGCAAGAACATGTCTTGATTCCAACAGTTGTAATGGCACTGCACGCATAAAAACTTGTGGCTGGGCATAGTAAAGATCAGGTCCGATGGATGATTGGCTAATGTATGGAACTGGTCATGCGAAAGAATGGTTTCAATATTGGTCCGGTATTTCTGCTGCTGAGCATCTGTAATCGCATATGTTTCTAGCACCATTGTTACCTACTCGCACAAATTATTATTCCAGTTGACTGTTGTGCTGCATGTTTTCCTCCTGGCTAAGCGTCCACACCAGCTCTGTTATTTATTCCATATTTGGGGCCTTGCCTGGGTTCTAGATGGTAAGAAAAATGTGCTACTTCAACTCAAGCCACGGCAGTTTATGAGTCATATGTCAAGCAGGTGTATGAAAGTTTTGAACTCACAATTAATGCTCACCACTTATGCTCTCGTGACGCAGTCACGTGTACATTAATTAGTAGCTTCACCACATGCACATAGCTATTTGCAATGTGGTTAAATGGATTATTATGAATAATAATATCATTAATAATATCTTATTATTATTATTACTATCCTACCCACCCACTCGCAATCCCTCCTCTCTTCTCTCCCGCCCCCCCCCCCCCCCCCCCCCCCAACACCCTTCTCTTGCTGATCATGTCTTTGTTCCCTCCCTCCCGCTCCCCCCTCCCCTGCCCTCCCTTCCCCTTCTGCACACACACACACACAATATTCTTCTCTTGTGTTGCTTATCATGTCTGTGCTCCCCCTATTCTCCCCTGCCCTCCCTTCCCCTTCGGCCCATCGTTCACCCCCCATTTAGCTCCTTCCCTCCTCAATGCTGATACCCCTCCATGTGCCCCATCTCTTGTCCTGTCCCTTGGCCCCTTCCGTTTCTTCCCTTGCCCCTTTGCCCCTTTGCCCCTTTGCCCCTTTGCCCCTTTGCCCCTTTGCCCCTTTGCCCCTTTGCCCCTTTGCCCCTTTGCCCCTTTGCCCCTTTGCCCCTTTGCCCCTTTGCCCCTTTGCCCCTTTGCCCCTTTGCCCCTTTGCCCCTTTGCCCCTTTGCCCCTTTGCCCCTTTGCCCCTTTGCCCCTTTGCCCCTTTGCCCCTCTGTTCCCTGAACCCCTTTGGTTTGGCCCTCCTTCTGTCCCTTCCTTTTGTCCCTTCCCTCCTGCACCCTCCTTGCTTCATCCTTGAACTTCCCTTTGTTACTGCCTGCCGCCCTGTTCCATTGCCCCTGCGTATCCCCTTGCCCCCGCGCCCCTTGTCTCCCCCCCCTCCAGACAAGATCCTGTCCAAGCTGGGCGAGGGCACGTTTGGCCAGGTGCTCGAGTGCTGGGACCGCGAGGCAAGGGAGTACCTGGCGATCAAGGTGATCCGCAACGCCAGCAAGTACCGCGAGGCGGCCATGATCGAGCAGGACGTGCTGCTCGTGCTGGCCAAGCACGACCCGAACGGCCAGATGGGATGCGTGCTCTTCAAGGACTGCTTCGACTTCCGGGGGCACATATGCCTGGTGCGTGGCTGGTCACAGCCATTTGTAGGAGCTGGTGTGCCACGCATAGGAGCTGGTGTTTCACAGCAGTGATGTAGTCAGATTAGTGTTTCTGGTTTTACTTTCGGGGGCACGTTTTGCCTGGTGCGGAGCTGGTTGCAGCCATGCAGACTAACCGCGATCTGGTGTTGCAAAGCAGTGCGAGTGAAATAGCATTCCTTGCTTGGGTGTCGGGGGATGCATATGCCTGGTTCCTTCTGTCGTGGATTGCAGGGCTCGGCGTGTACAGTCACTTTTGGTGTCGATATGCGTTTGTGTTGGCAATATGACCAGGTGTAGTGCTCTGTGAGGCTAGGCATACCTTGCCCTCGCGTATGCAAGCAGCGAGTACTTTGCCGATCTATATCATGGCCTGTGGGTTATCGTGGGAATATCGTAGGTTATCGACGAGGATTACAGCAGGATGGCTGCCTGCCGAGCGTGTTTATTGGTCTCAAGTGCTGACCTATCTTCGCATCTACCTTTCCTCGTGAATTTTGTTTGTATTTCCTCGGGGCTGGCTGGGTGGCTGGCCGGATGTGCGAAACACTCACTATTCCCCCCCACGCATGCTCGCTCTCCGTGCCCTGCACATCGTGGCGTCTGCCACACGATGGCGCTGGCTTCACGCTCCAGGCATTTGAGCGGCTGGGCCTGAGCCTGTTTGACTTCATGCGCAAGAACCACTACTGCCCCTTCAGCCTTAACATCGTGCGCGACTTTGCGGCGCAGATACTCAAATCTGTGGCATGTAAGCACGACCCTTACCCTCATGACCACGTGCACAATGCCTTCTTTGGACAAGCAATATAATCCTCACAGCGTTATTTTTGTTTTTTCTGGGTCGCTGCTGCCTTCGGGCCTGTGCCAGAAGCCATATGGCCAGAAATGCGGCCAGCATTTTACCGACAAGCGTAGCCAGGTGCGTAGCATTACAGAGCGGTCACATCCCAATCGTACGTACTTAACGGTGACCTGTGACTGGCTTGTGCTTGGTTTGCAAGAGCAGCAGGAGTGCTAGCCATGGCCGCATGGCTGCTCTTGTTTGGCACCATTGTTATGCCAGAGAAACTGGTTTCAAACTCACACCTTGGCTGTTTGCCCACCATCAGCATTTCTTCCATGCGTTCACACAATAGGAGCTGCCGGCTCATGTCCTGTCCAGTCAACTGCCTGATGGTCTGGCGGATTGAATTAATTGATACTCCCATACCGTGCTTGTATCTCGCCTCTTACTGCGGCACGAAAACCACGAACACCCTGTTGAACCTACCCCCCTACCTCCCTATCCCCCCCTCCCCCCTGCCCCCCACCCCTACCCCCCTACTGCGGCTGCGATAATACTGCACCCCCGCGCAGACATGCACGGGCTCAAGCTGGTCCACACCGACCTCAAGCCGGAGAACGTGCTGCTCGTCTCCTCGGAATACGTCAAAGTCCCGCTACCAGTACGTGCCGGGACACCTGTAATTAGAGTAATTGTGGATTTAGTTTTATCATATAGCAAGCTCAAGTGGCCACACGGCTCCCGCGCTTTGGTTCCGCGTAGCATCTGTACACACAGACAACTAGTAACACACTGTTAATGCAATGCGGGCACTTCGGCAGGCCACGTCCAGCATGGTTGTCACGCCTCGCGTAGTGCCTCACATTAGTTTTACAGCTTCACAATATTAGTGCAGGTGGGTGGGGGTGTTGGTGCTCTTTCCACTGGCATCTGTCTTTTCCAAGTCTGCCACCATTTCCCACGCAACCCGCACGTGCAGGGCAACGAAAAGCTCGTCTGTGCCGCCTGCTGCATATAACACAATACACTGTTGGGGGGCCATCCGTCACACTCCCCTCCCCCCCCCATCCTGCCAGTCATGCGTGCAAGGCAGCACGAAGCTGGTGCATTCGGCGCCACTGCTATGAATGTTGCCACTTATATCACAATGCTACTTCATGGTTTCATGCATGGTCGCCTATCAAAGTCACCCCTTTGTGAGTCGGGTGTGCAGGGCAGTGGTTAGCTGTGCGCATCCCAGTCGCCACTAATGCTGTACTGTAGTACCGAATAGCACCAAGCGAATAGTACCATTGCACCGAATATGTACTACTACTTACTGCTACAGTAGTATATACGACTGAACGTTTTTAATGGCATCCGTTGTGTCCCCCCCCCCACCCCACCCCCTGCGAGTTGGGCGTGCAGGGGAGCAAGAAGCTGGTGCGTGAGCCCAAGCACACGCGCATCAAACTGATCGACTTTGGCAGCGCGACGTTTGAGGACCAGTACCACGCAACGGTGGTGTCCACGCGGCACTACCGCGCGCCCGAGGTCATCCTGGGTGAGTAGGCACTGGTAGATGCGGAGCGGGCGCTGGCAGGTTTTCCTTGGGTGAGGGCTGGAAGAAACCATGTTTCTGCATGGTGAACACATTTCCGGGGGGGCAGAGAGCGTGTCTGTGGTTATGCCTCTGTCCATGCGGGGGGGGTGGGGGCGGGGTGCTGGTGCTCTCGCGCGTGTACGTGCACATGCGTGTGAGCGGGTTAGGTGCGTGCAACTGCATGTCTGTGCATGTGTGTGTGCCTGCGCCTGTGTGCACTTGTGGCAGTCCGCTTGAGTCTGCGCTGCAAACGTGCACTACGCATCGGTTGGACCAGGCGTGCGACTCATGACTTGGTTTTCTGCGCTTTTTCAAGGAACCATGCAGAGCCGTGTGACCATCAGATATTGTGTGTTCAGAGAGAGGGGGGTAACTTTGTATTGCCAAGGGAAGTTGGTCAATCATGCGCTGTATACTTCTGCCTGCTCATGGCCAGGGTTTTTGTTAGTGGCATTTTGCCGCCAAATGTGGCGGTGTAGCACCAAATTTGGTCATTTGTGGCGGTGCCACACCCTTTGGCAAGGGGGTCCGTATGCTACGATGTGGCGGTGCTGTTCTACTCTCACGTTTCCGTTCGCCACAGATAGTCAACCCTTCTACAGCTGACGCCACGATTGGATGTCTCAGAACACTCCTCTGCCACCCTTCCGCCACTAGATGTAACTCTGTTGGAAAACCGGCATGGGAATATTGAGTAAACTGGCTGACTGACTTCCGCCACAAACCGCCTTAGTAAGTACTAAGTACGCAGGTGGCGCTGAAGGCCACTCTGCAGTCAGCTGTGGGCACTGAGCAGGGGCCGCGTTACGCTTACTTGCTTTAATAATGGCCTGAAGCGCCGCGCCATTCTACTTGAAGTTTCTGCGCAGGGGAATCACTTCGTTGCACCAAGAAGGGTTATACGAAAGCCCCTTGGGTGTACCACCACACGTGGCCGTGTCGGGCCCAAGTTTTATTGGCTAAAAGCCACACGGTGGCTGAGTCAACAGTTGTTCCGGAAGTTTAAACGCCACACGTGGCCGATTGCAAAAACCTTAAAGGAAACCCTGCTCATGGCTGATGAAGCTCATTCTTGATTGGTAAAGATTCAGAAACCTTCTTCGGCCTCTCAGTTTCTAACCAACCGCTAAACTTCTTCAGCCTCTCAGTTTCTAACCAACCGCTAAACTTCTTCAGCCTCTCAGTTTCTAACCAACTGCTTAACTTCTTCAGCCTCTCAGTTTCTAACCAACTGCTAAACTTCTTCAGCCTCTCAGTTTCTAACCAACTGCTAAACTTCTTCAGCCTCTCAGTTTCTAACCAACCGCTAAACTTCTTCAGCCTCTCAGTTTCTAACCAACCGCTAAACTTCTTCAGCCTCTCAGTTTCTAACCAACCGCTACACTTCTTCAGCCTCTCAGTTTCTAACCAACTTCTACACTTCTTCAGCCTCTCAGTTTCTAACCAACTGCTAAACTTCTTCAGCCTCTCAGTTTCTAACCAACTGCTACACTTCTTCAGCCTCTCAGTTTCTAACCAACTGCTAAACTTCTTCAGCCTCTCAGTTTCTAACCAACTGCCAAACTTCTTCAGCCTCTCAGTTTCTAACCAACTGCTACACTTCTTCAGCCTCTCAGTTTCTAACCAACTGCTACACTTCTTCAGCCTCTCAGTTTCTAACCAACTGCTAAACTTCTTCAGCCTCTCAGTTTCTAACCAACTGCTAAGCTTCTTCAGCCTCTCAGTTTCTAACCAACCGCTAAACTTCTTCAGCCTCTCAGTTTCTAACCAACTGCTAAACTTCTTCAGCCTCTCAGTTTTTAACCAACCGCTAAACTTCTTCAGCCTCTCAGTTTCTAACCAACCGCTAAACTTCTTCAGCCTCTCAGTTTCTAACCAACTGCTACACTTCTTCAGCCTCTCAGTTTCTAACCAACCGCTAAACTTCTTCAGCCTCTCAGTTTCTAACCAACCGCTAAACTTTTTCAGCCTCTCAGTTTCTAACCAACTGCTACACTTCTTCAGCCTCTCAGTTTCTAACCAACCGCTAAACTTCTTCAGCCTCTCAGTTTCTAACCAACTGCTAAACTTCTTCAGCCTCTCAGTTTCTAACCAACTGCTACACTTCTTCAGCCTCTCAGTTTTTAACCAACCGCTAAACTTCTTCAGCCTCTCAGTTTCTAACCAACCGCTACACCTCTTCAGCCTCTCAGTTTCTAACCAACCGCTAAACTTCTTCAGCCTCTCAGTTTCTAACCAACTGCTACACCTCTTCAGCCTCTCAGTTTCTAACCAACTGCTAAGCTTCTTCAGCCTCTCAGTTTCTAACCAAACGCTAAACTTCTTCAGCCTCTCAGTTTCTAACCAACTGCTATCTATCCACTTTTATCACCCTCCCCCCACACACACAAACACGTTGCCGCTCACATTCTCAGGCCTGGGCTGGTCGTACCCGTGCGACCTCTGGAGTGTGGGCTGCATCCTCGTGGAGTTCATCACGGTGGGTGATTGCGCGATCCGCCCAGAGACACGCCGCGTGCTAGTCTCAGCCCAGAGACACCCCGCGTGCTAGTCTCAGCATCACCCACCGCATGAAGATGCTGTCGATGGTTTCCCAGTTGCACACCTAACTCTCGTGTCTTCCCTTCCTCCCATCTTGGTCGCCGGGTTTACTAGGACACAGGAACAGAGACCTGACATGCTTGTCTGGCAACTGCATCAGTCCTACCCACGCGGCCAATCACCCACATGGCCTGGAACGGACATGCCAGGGGAGGCATGACTTAGAATGCCTTTTTTCGCGTTGAATCAGTCCAGACCATGATAGCAACGTCCGGGACAATGCTGGCCATGTGTTCATGTTGCAGTAACGTGATGCATGGCACCAGACGGTGAGGCTGGGGTATAGCAGACAGCCAGTGCACCTGGGAAGCAAGGATCTAGATGCAAACGTCCTTTTGAATAACAAAGCATTATCCAGCACAGTCTTGACGCCGGAAGGATGTTTCAAGGATGCTCCCATGGCTTTCAGGGGTTGCTTTCCTTTGAACCCACTTGTCACACCTGCGAATATACATCTGAGCCATGATTTATATATACCATGCTGGCCCTGAGCCCACCTATTTGATCATGTTCCTGATTCCCGCTATCTGATTCTTCATAGCCTTCCTTCACGTCTGAACCCTGACCACATGTTCACAACCCAACCCAGGGAGTTGCCTTGCGAACCTGTAGGACCACCATCCTTGACGCGCGGTTCCTGACCATGTTTCCTTGATATGGCGGATCCCCGCCACACCCATCCCTTGCCTGGGTGCAGGGCTCGGCGCTCTTCCAGACGCACCAGAACCTGGAGCACCTGGCAATGATGGAGCGGATACTGGGGCCCATCCCGCAGCACATGATCGAGAAGGCCGAGTACGTGGCTTTTGCTGCCCTCTGTCACACCCCTCCCTGACTTTCTGGCATTCATCCCCCCTCCCCGCCACATACACACGCACCTTCTCTCTCCTCCGTAACTCTCGCCGATGCTGGTTTGGTGCTTTGACTGTTGCTGTTGACGATCCGTGATGGGAGGGATCATGACCTCTGGCCACGCATGCTGCAGGAAAGTCTCATCTCTGTCCCGACTGCCCCTCTCGTCTCTCTTGTTTTTTTCGCTCTGCCAGAGGTCCTACGCTCGAATTGTATCACTCGATCGCTCCTCGTGCAGCTGCCTTCCTGCAATCGCTCCTTCCACCTACGGCTTTGCAAGTCACCTCCCCTTTTGTGAAAGTTTGGACCCAACTCACCGCCGGTTTCCTGTGATGCCTTGGTGGAAAAGAGTCCTGGCCTTGTCTTTCCATAGTAGTCCTAATACTGTTTCAACTGTGCGGATATGCTCGGCATGTTCTATCTGCTCCGGCAGGGTCCACCACAATGTTATTGATAGCGGCCGCTTTCCCTGTAGTTGTCGTAGCATGGCAGCTTTCGTCGACAAAGGACGGGTACCTTGCTCGAAACCCTGATGCGCTCGCTCGCTTTCACGTTCGCAAGCATGTGTGCCATGCTCGCGAATCACAGTGCGCCATGTGATTCCCACTCTGTCTTTGGTACACCCTTCCATCCGACGCACTCATGAATGTGTTGACGTGTTCCTCGCTGGGCTTTCCATACACGCCCCATATGCTCCCCACTATCGCCCCATACGCGGGTCTACCCGTATGCTCCCCACTATCGCCCCATACGCGGGTCTACCCGTATGCTCCCCACTATCGCCCCATACGCGGGTCTACCCGTATGCTCCCCACTATCGCCCCATACGCGGGTCTACCCGTAGGCTCCCCACTATCGCCCCATACGCGGGTCTACCCGTATGCTCCCCACTATCGCCCCATACGCGGGTCTACCCGTATGCTCCCCACTATCGCCCCATACGCGGGTCTACCCGTATGCTCCCCACTATCGCCCCATACGCGGGTCTACCCGTATGCTTCCCACTATCGCCGCATACGCGGGTCTACCCGTATGCTCCCCACTATCGCCCCATACGCGGGTCTACCCGTATGCTTCCTACTATCGCCGCATACGCGGGTCTACCCGTATGCTCCCCACTATCGCCCCATACGCGGGTCTACCCGTATGCTTCCCACTATCGCCCCATACGCGGGTCTACCCGTATGCTCCCCACTATCGCCCCATACGCGGGTCTACCCGTATGCTCCCCACTATCGCCGCTCGTCTCCCCTAATCTCCGGTTCCCTAGTCTAACATCATCCTTCGGCCCATTCCCCTACTTGTGACCTGGTTCTCCTTCTTGCAGCCGGCACATCCAGCCCAAGTACTTCCGCCACAAGGCGGGCAGCCACAAGGCGCGGTGGGAGCTAGACTGGCCCGAAGGCGCCTCGTCGCGCGACAGCATCCACGCGGTTCGCAAGCTGGGCACGCTGTGGGTAAGTGCGCCAGCACGGCACGCTGTCACGGCACTGCACATGACATGGCTATGCGGCACGTGAACATCGATTCACGCTGTGGGCACGTATGCAAGCACAGCACGCGTTATCTGTGGATGATGCATTATGCACGGCATCCAGGCTACGGTTGCGAGCGCGGCATGCATGCTGTGGGTAGGGTTCCGGCCATGGCACGTTGTCTGCGCATGGTGCATTGCACTGTGGGTATGTGTACAGTGAACAAGGTCTGCACATGGTCCATCGCTCCCTGGGTACCACCTGCCTCGCCTAGCCGTTGTTGAGGGTTTTGGGAGGGCCAGCCCTTGTTTAAGGGGTCACATTCCCCTGTGCCCCTCTCTGGGTTGTTTCATTCTGCCATATCCTTTTCTCTTGTCTCACTGGCGAGTATGCCGCTAGTATACATTTTGTAGTAGCCTTACTATCAACAGGAATTAATAGTAACCTTACTATTGATCTAATCTCCTTGGATAGGTAATCTTGTGATTCAACTAAGCCCTCGTATATTTGGTGCTTCTTATTGCAGTATCTTTCCTAAGCTGCTCCCAAGCAATCTACAGCTAGCCGGTCTGTGTTCTCATTGCATCGTTCATGTCCCTGGCCGATGCCTTCTGTATCTGTCTCAGATCCATCACATCATATTCATCCTGTTTGCTCATCTACCGCGAGCTTCTCGACCATGTACCCAACGACCATGTGCTATCTCTGTATATCTACCCCCCCCCCCTGTTGCGTGTCCACATATCTACCATCCCCCGCTGCCTCCAGGAGCTGCTCAACGCCGACTGCACAACCCCCTCCGAGCTGCGCAGCTGCCATGACCTGATCGCGGGCCTGCTGCGCTACGACCCAGTCGAGCGGCTCACCGCCCACGAGGCGCTGCAGCACCCCTTCCTCGCCGGCGCGACCGCCACGAGTCCCCCCGCGCCGCCACCACCACCAGCAGGGTCGGCCCCAGGAGGGGCCAGCGGTGCGGGTGCGGGGGGGCAGCAGCAGCATCATGGGGCATATGGTCACGGTCATGGTCATGGTCATGGGGACACCCGTGACACGCCGTAGGGCATTGGGGTAGCTAAACTGACCAACGTTTAAAGTGCTTGCGTGCATGGCAACGGCATGTCTTGGTTCATTCCTGGGCGATGGCATGTCTTGGCGCATGCTACCGATTGGGTGACCATGCATCGTCCGCCTTGCGTGGGGAGCCCTTCCACAAGTGCCTCTGTCGGGCCCATGAGGTGATGTCCCTACATGCATGCATGCAAGTACTTGCGGATAGGCGGCCTTGCCTGTCCCTGCACATCTCACTGTGCGCGCTGTGTGTCAAACCGTGCTGACGGCCTGCAAGGATGTCACGGCTGCAAGTACACGACCCCTCCAACGTCATCACGCATCATCGTGCAGGGCAGAGGGGGGGCATCCCTGTCACGTCTCCCGGCAAGGCTCGTGGTGATGGCGGCGGCATAAGAAGTGCGGAGAATGGTCCAACGGGTGCAGCAATGCATGCAACTGGCGTTGCCCAGCCGTGGCCCGTGGTCACTGCCTGGGCACAGCCATGGGGCCTGGGCCCACCAGATTCGGACAGCATAATGGGGGGCAACGGCGCATGGCCATCACTCCCTGCCTCCCTGCCCCCCCCACTGGCGTTTGGTCCAGGAGTCTGGCGTTTGGTGGAGTCAAGGTGGCACTCGGGAGATCCCCGGGGTTGACGTGGATGCCTCACGAGGCGTGGGAGAAGGGAGGTGTCGGTTATTTGGGAGGAGGGAGGTATCGGATGACCATCACAGCGGAGGACAGCGACTGTCGCTCGGGCATGCCCCGCGGCATCGTGCCCTCGCATGATCGAAAACAGTCGGCCCTTGTGCTGATCGCTGCATGGCCATGAGAGAGACCGACCATTGTCCTCATGCGGGTGAGGGGTCCTGTTGGGTTGCCATGAGCGCTGCAGTAAGGGAGACAAGGAGGGCTCATTAGAGCGCTGCATGGATCGGGGTCACTGGGGCCGTGGGTAGCGCACGCTGCTTTGGTGGGAGGCCGTTCCGTTTAGGCCGTGGAGATCAACGGCTGCAGCATGGGCCAAGTGGATGGGGGCAATTCTTGTGCGCCGGCCGACAATGGCTTTGTCACCCGGCTGCCTGCATCGAACCGCTGCCTGCCACCCCCGATACAACTTTTTCCTAATGCTACCGCCTTTACAAGGGGCTGCCTCGCGAAGCCGTAGTACCGAGGCAGGTGGTGGCAACTAAGCATCATAGCCCTGACGACACGAGCCGACACAAACACCTGTGTGCAAAGTATGGCAGCAGGCACCTCGCTGGCAGCACCGAGGCCGAGACGATGAGTCTGCCCAAAGGGAAGGCGTGTGCATTACCGACACTGCTGCCAGCAATATGGCTGCTGGCACACTAAGTCTCGGCCTTCGCATTGATTGGCCTGGACACTGGGCTTTCCTGCAAGGTATCATGCGCTGGCACTCAGGAACAGGATCATGCTGGCTGGCCGGCCACTGTCGGTGGAGGGTTGCGGCAGTTGAAGGCTTCACAAGACAGGGAGACCAGAGTGTTACAGGGCTGGCAACGGTTGCGGTAGGAAGCATGCACCATGGGCCTGCGCTTTCAGCTGGACCTGGTGTCCTTGGACAACGTTTCGGTGCTAAGGCTGAGGTTGGCCACTTTTACGAATCGGCAGGAACACAAACCTGCAACACTAGAAGTGCAGCAGACTTGTAGACGGGCTCACATAGGCTCTGCGCTCGTTGTTCGAGTGGGTTTGCCAGGCACATGGAGTCACCCAGGTGATGGTAAACTAGCGTTGTACGTGACCCTGTTGGGTTTACCAGCTCGAGGCTGCACGGCGCAGTATCTAAGTTAGACGTGTCAAAGACTGGTGCATGAAGTCTTTCTGTCTTGCGCTAAGTCTCTGCCACCCTGAGAACATGGAGGGATGGGTAACAACTATGTCTCAGCTTTTGCTGACGCAATGGGATGCGGAGCATGCGGGAGGTAGGAAGGTGGCCTGTGATCTATTCAAGGATGACAACCTGTGGCCTTATGGCTGTGAGACTCAGCTTTTGCTGGAGGCATAACATAGGTGCTGTTTTACTATTGTCTCACTTAATTTATTACCCCAAGTGTTGCTGCTGCGAGTGCAGACGACGCCCTGTTGAGAAAACTTAGGTCATTGGCTACTGCCTTGCAGGTTAGTATAGAAGCTCGTAGTACTTGCGTGTCATGCGCATGCATGGGCATGCCACGGAGTACGGTGCTAATCTCATGAGAAAAAACAATAGCACGAAAGTTACAAACATGGTCTGCAAAAATCAATTAATTAATTAATTAATTGTGAACGTTTAGCTTTTATTCGAGGACTTTTGGATCAGTATTGAGAAAGTTATGAGATTTCTAAGACGGTGGTACTCGGAACTTGAGCTTTGTCAGCCGACTGTCAGAGGCCCTCATTGGTCGTGGCCTGATCCACGTGGGGTTATGGTATGTTGGTTGGTACTACCAAGTCTTAAATGCTCCTTTGGGACTTTAGTGCTTACTACAGATCTAGGATCTCATACAGTCATTCCCGCGTTAAGTTGCGTTTCTTAAGGTTGCGTTCCCGCGTTAAGTTGCGGCGCCGAAGTTTGGGGGGCGACCGCAACTTAAGCATGGAGGCCATCGCAACTTAACGCGGTAATGACTCAATTTGTAGGTGTCAGGCCATTTTTGGCCGCGCAGGAGGCCATTTTTTGCCAAGTCCGGACCCGCTACGTGATTTTAGGGGGCAAAATACGCAAGCCCCACTGGCGCGCAAATTTCCCCGCCTGCTGGCTTAGGTGAAAAGCGCGAATGCAACCTTACAAATCCAGTTTTGCAGCCTGCGGGCTGCGGTACATAAGAATCCACGACCATGCATGGTCATCTGTAATTGAGACATCTCAGTTGCCAGAAATTACCACCATTAAAAATTAAATGAAATTAAATTAAATTATAACATGTCTCCGTTGGGAGATCATGTAGCACATATTCCAAGCATTTCTAGACTAGATATAGCTTAGAGTTAGGTTAGTTCGATTACGCGGCTTCCTCCACACCACCCATCCAACCTGGAATTACCACCATAGTCATGCCGAACTTGACCATAGTCATGCCGAATGCACCGCAGAAGGGCAAAGACAAGGTTGTTGAGGCCACAGGCAGTCTCGCTGCCTGTGGCCTCCATGCGGCTGTTATTATTGTTTACATGCAGGCCATTGACAGTAAATGAAGCTTCCCTCACGACTGTTCCCATGTTTTGTCACAGTCAAACGTGAAGCCGGCTGGCAATTAAGTAACCCGCCAAAAAAAGAGCCGAAGTCAGAGGGTTAAACACACATTTGTGTTATAAAACGCAGGCACTGCGTGGCTGCCCACGGCGTGTTTTGCAGCCCGCCTTTCAGTTTGTCCACAATATCTGGCCTGGAAAATGGACTTAGGCCGGCTTTGACGCTGCAGCTGGATCGGGCTTGACGAGAGCTGTCGAATGCCGTATAGAAGTCTGTCAGAGGAGGAGGTGGTGGGCTGCTAGCCTAATCACTACCGTTAAGTTGCGTTCCCGCGTTAAGTTGCGGCGCCAAGTTTTAGGGGGCGATCGCAACTTAACGCGGGAATGACTGTACATAGATCCTGCCAGGCTGTTTGTGGTGTTGTTCTGTTTTGTGTGACTAGGATGGATGCGAAGATCTTGTTTAGAATTCCATGATTCTGATTGGTTCTCTTCAGGCTAAGGTTGAGGCATGCTCGACATCCCATGTTCCCCTCCCGCTGAGGACTTATGCTCACGTGACGCAGTCACGTGTCTATTAATTAATTAATTCATGCTCGACAAGCACGTCGATATCAGGGACGTGGGGTCGCCATTGTTGCTACGTTGGTTTTGATCCATCACATGTGGTACATAATAAAGCTTGTCTTTGTTTTCCATTCATAAAGCCCTTTGGTACTAGACTACTTGCAGTTCCACAGAAGGCGTCTAGGGCACACGCTTGTCGTTGTGTCTACAAGGGGTTGTGGTTCCTCTAATCACGTCACTGTGGAATCTTCATCTCAACGTTGCCTGGATACTTGAAGTTCTGTGACCCAAGAAAGCAACCCAGGTAAAAGATCTTTCATATTTGGACTATGGATGATGTTGATGATCATTTTTAGTCGTTACATTGGTATCTGGCCTGGCCCCAAGGGCATTGCCATAAAGGTAGGGAAACATGTCACGAACTACGTACAGATGTTGCTGGATGACCTACTGGTCCCAGCCCAGTTTGAATACCGCATCCACTCTCTCTCCCTTCTTTGGACCGCCATGCAGAACAAGACGCAGTGCAAAGAGGATTGTTAAGGCTCACACGCCCGACCCTGTGGGCAAACCACCTCCCCCCAAGCGGAGAAGGCGTTTTGATGAGTAGGGTAGTTAGGACTTTTCTAGACTAGCTAGATTAGAGTTAGGTTAGTTCGATTACGCGGCTCCTTCCACCCCACCCATCCATCAAGGAATATGTGCTACATGATCTCCCAACGGAGGCATGTTATAATTTCATTTCATTTCATTTCATTTCATTTCATTTCATTTCATTTCATTTCATTTCATTTCATTTCATTTCATTTCATTTCATTTCATTTCATTTCATTTCATTTCATTTCATTTCATTTCATTTCATTTCATTTCATTTCATTTCATTTCATTTCATTTCATTTCATTTCATTTCATTTCATTTCATTTCATTTCATTTCATTTCATTTCATTTCATTTCATTTCATTTCATTTCATTTCATTTCATTTCATTTCATTTCATTTCATTTCATTTCATTTCATTTCATTTCATTTCATTTCATTTCATTTCATTTCATTTCATTGACCAGTATCGGGGGATCTCTACTTCGGTGTTTCTCTTGAGGTCATAACCTTCCAGGTAGTACAATGTTGAAAAGATGTCTGCCATCCGGGAAGAATCATGGAGTTGCGGAAAACTTACGGTGTTACAGAGAGAGACACACCCTGATGTGACTGTCTTGCTCTTTAACACTGGAAGTCAGCCGTAACCGTGTTTCTACTAGGTAGACGATCGCGACCTCATGTGGTAGCATGAGTAGTTCGAAGACACAAGCACCTTTACACCCTACTGATCCAGCCAGGTGCAAGAGATCCATCATCATCTCGTGAACCTATTACTAGGGAAGGTGCTGAGACAACTACTCTTACTCCACGGCGTCAACTTGATTTCAATCGTACTTCTATGTCTGAAGTGAGGCGGGCGTCGTTGTCCGTCGGGCCCAAGTTTTCTGTCATTGCGTCCGGTTTCCAACCAGGCGAGCCATCTCTAACCGGCGTGGGTCGAGGAGGAGGGTCACTGTCGCCCAGGATTCCAAGCGAGCGAACTCCGGTGCCGAGTCACCAGTTTTCTTTCCTGTTAATACCAATTACCACGCCAGGACGGGTCGGGCCCAGATTAGCAGCAGATCGCCTCTCAGCAGCCAAGCTCAGACTACAACCAGATGAACAACACGCAGCAATGTGTAGAAAGATGGTGGAGGAGGTGGAACAGGATGTGGGAAGACTTCGTCAGAGAATTGAGGAGGAGGAGGCGGCCATGCGTGACCTGGTTGCTGGAGTGGGGAGAGAGGCTCCTAGGTTGGGTGACAGAGGGGTTCTACGTTATCACGCCGCAGTTACTACGAGGAATGAGCCGCAGGATTGTGAGAGGCAGGACCCCACGCAGACGACCTCGGTCACCTTCATGCACCACGCCCGCCAGCGACGTCCCTGTGACCGTCACCCTGCCGCCGCATCAAGGTTCAGGCTGCTCCACCATTTCCAAAAATTGAATCTGTAGACATGAAGCTATCGCTTATAGTTAATCTTACTCACCGCAGTTTCGATCATTTCTCTACTCGATTCCAGGATGTGTTCGCTATCCATTTCGCCAATTACGGCAAGACAGCGGAAGAACGACTTTCCCTGGATATCCAGAAGAAAATGGTTCGTCAGCGAATGAGCGACAGTGCAGCTGACAGGTTTGACGAGTTTTTACGTTCCACAGCAGGTAATACTTGCAAGGATTTACCATCCCTCATGCTTTCCTTTCGACGCTTCTTACTTCCCCAGGGCCAGCTCCGTCAGTGGACCGGGATGCTTTAGCCAACTGTACACAGGCGGGTCTGATCGACAGTACCACAATACGTGGAAACGTTTACCAACCTAAGGGCCAAAATCCCCCAGTGTTCTGACGCTGAGGGTCTTCACAGGTTTCTTCATGGGCTCTCCCCTCAAGTCAGGGTGGATCGATATTGACAAGCACTTCTCCCCCTACGACTATGTCGAGTGGAAGTGGGATACAGTGCTGTCCTATGCCCTCACGCTGTGTCGTGTACCCGACTTTTCCCTCAAGTGGGAGCCCACTGCAGGCAACCAAGAATCTTCTGTCAAGAAGCCCCTGAACCAGCTGAATGCTGTGGTGGAGGAACTTCATGCCCTGGAGCAGTCCAAGGGGGCCTGTTTCACCTGTGGCCAGCTTGGGCACTTTGCACGGGATTGCCCCAAACGAGACCAGTTTCCTGTCGACACCAAAGGTCCCCAGGGAGTGCTGCCCTTCACCAGGCCACCCAGTTTACCTCCACGGGTGAACCAGAGCGACCACAGGATGCAGCCTGGGTTCAAGCCCAACTTTCAGACGTCGGGCAGGGGACCCTTCCAACCGAAGACCTTCAGCAGGCAAGACAGGAGGAGGATGGTCAACGCCCTTTGGCATCTTCTAGCTGAGGAGGACGGTCACTGGAGAGGGGGAGGAGGATGGTCCAGATGAGCAGCAGGTGCAGCTTCCGGCAGTCGGGGGCTCGTCTTCAGACCACCCCCCTGAGTTGCCAAAAAACTAGTGGAGCCCCCAGGACTACGTCCAGCGGTGGAGTCAGTGACTGGTTTGCCTGATGTGCATGTTCGTCCTGTGAACAACCTGTCTGCCTCTGAATCTGTCACCTCTTTGGGCCCTCCTATTCCCAGTCAGCTTTTGAAGTTTCAAGCTACCTAGGCTGTTAAACGTGCCAGTCCCGTTGGCCCAGCCTGTATGACTCACTCACTGCATGTGATTGCACGTGCCATAGAGCGATTAGCGCTGTTATAGTCATGGACGCCATCCTCGATGAGGTGCGTCGCCCTCCGCGCAACAATTACTTGGATGATGACTCCCTCATTGAGAAAGTGGTACACGACCGAAATAACGAGGAGCAGCAGCAACGCCCTATTCGGGTGGACAGCGATAGCGCGGAGCCTCATGACTGAGGCTGAACTGGAGCAGAAAACAGCACATGTGAATGCAGAAATGCGTGCCATGGGATGATGTGATTTCATGAGGTCCATGTGAAAACATATATTAAAAATATAATTACTTACAGCAGAGTGAAATCACTCAAACCAAAGCAAACGCCCAGCTATAAACCTATATACAGAGCCATGTCAAAGCTCTATACTACGATAAGACCAATGGAAACGCCTAACGGGAGGAACCTAATAGCCCTGCTGCACCGCAAAATCAGCCCGCGTACGGCGGAGCATGATGTCCGCCATGGCCCGAGTCAGCGCCACCGACAAGCGCTGACGCCAATATGACGTCCAGGTCCGCGCCGACCATGGGGCCCGCTGGCCCTCCAGGTCCAGCCGGTCCTCCCGGAGCCGGCAACACTCCTTGAAGAAGGCGGAGGTCAGGGGCCCCATGGCCCCAAACTCCTCCAGGACAAAGGGCACCACACGATGGTGCCCGACGTCGCCGTAGGCCAGGAGCTTGGCCCGCTCCGCCCGGTCCGCCGTGTAACCTGCCGTGAGGGAGGCCCCAGCCACGTGGCTAAGAGCCAAGGGCCGCGCCACCGAAACGTCAATAAGCAGATGCCGGCCACCCCCCTCAAAGTCCAGCACCACGATGTCAGGCCGGTGGTTGGGGGAATAGAAGGCAGCGCCATCCGCATCCTCGGACCGGATGTTCGCGTGGGGGAAAACCGACCGAATCATGGCGAGCACCACCGTCAGGAGGACAGTGTGCAAATACAAATACCAATTCTGATTCTGTTGGCCCCCCATGCAGGCAAGGTAGTGAGTCCCCGTGGGATCCAGCGGCTGCCCACAGCTACCACAAGGCCGCCCGGCCGGAACAAGAGGCTGCGGGGCAAATAGCTGGTGCCGGAGCGCCACCGAGTAGTGGCTGGGAGCCAAGGCGAATGGGGGGGCCATGGGAAGAGCACGAAGGTACGCCGAGCCCACACTCCGCAAGGAAAGCGAGAACAGCCACGCACGTCCCTGGGCGTTGAGGTCCGCGAAAAGAGCAATCCAATCAGCCGTGTGCAGAATACCCGCGTAGGTTTTCTGGTGTTTATCGATGACGCGAGCAGGGAATGCGGCGGGAGATTGAACGGAGGCGACCGAGGGAGTGCCGCGAGGGAGGTGGCGCTGTACCGCCTGAGCGGCACGGACGGGAGAACAGGCCTGCTGGATCTCAGCATAGGCCTCCTGGATGGCGGTGACGAAGGGCAAAGGGCTGCTGGGGTCCAGGAGGTCAGGCGCTGCCGTTGCCAAAAGGGGCAGGAGCCGGCAGCTTTCCGCCCACGACTGAGCGACGGAGCCCAAAAAGGCTGCTGGGGCCAGCCGGGCGGCACGAGTCAGACCGCAGCCACCCATCCGTGCAGGCAGGGAGGCAATGCGAATAGCATGTGGCGGGAGGTCGGGGCCCGGGACCAGCTGCGCCAAGGCCGACTGGATGCGTTCGTCGTGGCCCTCGGCGGCCAGCCGGACCTGAGACGGAAGAGCGCCCCGGAGCCAGTGAACGACGCGAGGGTGAGCGCAAAACCACAGAAGCAGACCCTTGGTCTGCGAATCATGAAGGCGCGCAATCAAGGGCAGTACCTCAGTGCGTGCCTCGAGGGCGGCCCGCAGAGCATCGATGACAAACGCGGGGTCGCCAACCGGAACGCCGAGGACATCCAACCCATGGAGGCGCTCGTCCCGGCCCAAGAGCTGGGGCGGAAAGCCGGAGCAATCACCTTGGGGCGAGTACACCGCGCACTTGGCAAGGGTCAACTGGAGGTTGATGTCGGCCACCGCGGTCTGCAGTGCCAGCAGAGCCGCGGTGGTGTCCGGCACAGGGCCCAGCAGGTAGATATCATCCAAGTAGGCCTGAATAGCGACCGCCGGGTGGGCAGCATGGACCGCTTGGAGGCAACCCTGGAGGGGGGCGGCAAAGTACAGGGGTCCCAGGGGGTCCCCTTGCTGGGTGCCCGACCGCGACAGCAGGCCGCCGCGAGTGCCGTCCTCCATGATGTGAACCAGTTGGCCGGGCTGGCCGTAGCACACGGCTGTCCAAGCGTACAAGTCCTCGAAGGACTCCATGACGGCCGCAAACATGCTGGCGCGGGACAGACTGTTGAACGCGTTGTGGCAGTCGACCTTGACGACAGCGTGGGTGGGGTGGGCCTCGAGGTAGGCCTGCACCGAATGGATGAGGATATCCGCCCCGCCTGGAGTCGTCACCCCCAGCTGGGCCGCCACCGAGGTCTCACCCGCTGCGAGGGGCGGGCAGAAAAAGGCACAAGTGAAAACATATATGCATGTCTAGATATGGTGTGTTTTGATGAGACATAGTGTACGGCTTCAGCATGCATAAAAGCTTTTCCTGGGTGACTTAAAATGGCTGTGTAACTTATTTTTAAATGAAAAGCCACTTTCTTGATTTATATATTTTAGATTTAGAGGGTCCGGGCGCGAATTTTTTGGCGCCGAAAAAATTCACGGTACCCGTCTGTACCGTGAAAAAGTGGTGCACGGTACGCGCACCCCTATAGCGGAGCTGGCGACGGCTTTCAGGCAAAACTAGACAAATATAACATGCGGAATGCAGAGAAATTGCGAGAATCTTGAAGGCGATGAGTGTGTGATATTATTTCATCGCTAAGTTTTTGCGCTTTGCAATGTCGATAATTTTATTGATGACCATCGCCGCGGGGGTCCAATCCGAAATTTTCGTCGCGAGGAATAAATAAGAATGCACGCTGGCGGCCGTGATTGTCAGGTTTTATGGGCTTTACTCAGCGTCAAGGATGCGTTTGCATTGTCAATAGAGAATCCTAAAGAAATTCGCCGGGGTTTTGCAAGATTTCCGTCTTTTTCGGTAAGACACTGTCCAGGCTCGCCGGATGCGCGTCTCATCCGATCCATGAAAGGTTGGTCTTTCTTGCGCCGCTGGGCAAATGACACTGCCGGTAATGGTACGATCCCGTGCTTAGCGTCCCCCTATGAATGTTTCGCTTCTTTAAAGGGTTGTCAACGCAAGTTTTCGCCTTCTATCCGCGCAGTTAGCGCCGGGTAGCATGCCATTCCGTGATGCGCATCGCCAGATTTCTGGCAGCTTTCAGTGATTTTATCTACTGGTTGCATCGCTGGGACGTGTCAAATCATGAGCTGTGGCATGTTGGCAAGTTGTCAGGGATCTGTCGAGTGGTTTCTTGGAAGGAGTTTGGTAAAACCACTCAGTTTTGTATGAATATTGACGCAGCCTTTCTTAGCAGCGGTTTCAGTGTGCTTAGTAGAGGCTCACAAGGTTGAGGTTGTTTCTTAGCAAACAATCGCGCTGAAAAGAAAAGCTATAGTGGGCGTTCTGAGGGGCATATTGCATGGGTGGAACTGCATGTAGGTAGGGGATACCGTTGTTTTCCTGGCCTCTCTCCCACTGAATTATGAGACAGCCCTGTCATATGCTAGCAAGGCAAAGTAACCATGGTAAGAAGCCCTGGCACGCAGCATTTATGATTAGTATGCTTTCTCTGTGGACTGTCTGTTGTTCCCCTTGGAGTTGGGCAATCAGTGGATATGGCTTTCTAGGGTCTATTTGCATTGGACACCTTGGTTTTGGTATGATGATCACAGCATACGCCTAGAATTTGCTTCAGAAGTGCTGGCTAGACATGTAGAGCTACCTGCCTTGTTGCTGTGCACACACCCATGAGGTTGCCCGTGCCAAGGTAAGGCAAGGGCACATGAGGTGCCCAGCCACCCCCTTGTACGTTGTGCTCAAATTGGGCATGGTCTGGAGCCATTTGGATGGCATAGAAAGTGTTAGTGTGCCTTAATACTCACTATTGCCTTCCTTAGCGGCTGCACAGGTGGCCAACTGCCAAACGCTATAACTTCCACGTTTGTACTCAGAATGAGCTCAAACTTTGTGGGATTATGTATGCCTATGTCTAGTACTACATTCTAGGCGACAACGGTGTGCCGAGCTATGGATGCCGAGAATGCTCATAACTTTTGACTCCGGGCATGAAATTTGGTCGGGTAAATTGCAACAGACTCGCTTTTTGATGACGAACACGCTGATTTAATTTTTGGTAGCCATCGCCCAGGATTTCGCAAGTAATATCGCCAGCGGCCTGCCCAGAAGATATCGCTATTTTTCTGCACGATTATGGCGGCACCACGCACGTGAGCCGTGTGCATGCGCCCCCCGCCATCGTCTCGGTGCTATTCAACGTAGCCATGGAGGTCCCCGCATCGTCTTCAGCTCTTGCTGCCGAATCTATTGATGCCCAGATTGCTGCAAACAAAATCGCCAATGTTGCCGCCGAGAACGCCGCTCACAAGCAGCCTCAGTGGCAAGACTTCGGAAGCAACTCCGATAGATGTTGAAACCTCCTTGCCGGTAGATGTTGAAACCTCCGTTTCTTCCTCATTCTACATGCCAGACAAACGATTGAGCCTGGACGACATCGCTGACTTCCTCGGCTTCAGGCCTTCAGCGACGCCGCAGTGCTACGCGTGCTGAAGCTCCGCAACGAAAACGATGCCCCGATTCGCAACCCCCGCAGTGGCCAAGTTGTGGATGCTCCTTCTGATGAGTGGCCTCGTTGGTCTATTGAACAGTGCCGACTTGCCTGTCTTATTTCGTGCTGCCCTGAACTTGTCGAGCTGCCGGCGACGCCCATCGCCAGGCCCGCCCCCGCGACCGATCTTACCGTGCCGCTGCAGGACCTCGCACAGTCTTTTACGACCGTGCAGGGCGACATTAAGGTCCTGAAGGAGACGATGCTGGAGCTGAAGAAAGCAATGGCAGCCCCTGCCAAAACTACCACGTTTGCTGATGTCACCGGCAAGCAGTTGACCACCATTGTTCAACAGGCGGCCAAGTCTGCCGCTACCGCTGCGGTCACCCAGAATGCAGTGCAGCAACGCCAACGCAATATGGTAATCAAAGGCTTCCAGAAAGGCGCGGCAGCACATGAGACAGCACACTCACTTGCCGAGGAGCTGCGCGGCCCAGCGTTCCTGGGGAAGCTGCAGCTCCAGAACCGTGTTGCCATTGAACGTGCCATTCCGGGCTGCCAGGCCCTCTGGGCCTGGTCGTCGTCACCATGGCCTCCATGCACGACAAACGCCTCGTGCTGGGAGCACGTCGTCTGCTCCAGCGCGGTGACTTCAGCCTCGACGAGGACTACACGCCGGCTCAACTGAAGGCGAGGAGCGCGGTGTGGAACAGCACCATCGTCCAGGAGACCAAGCAATTCGAGATCGACCCCGGGTTGCGTCTGCTTCAGGATGGCTCACCTTCGCAGCATTCTTTGATGGGAAACAGATTAAAGGTGTTCAGATTAACACCCCCGGAGCGGAGTCTCGTGAGGTGTCTAGCAGGCCAGGTGCTGCCTCCGGTGGTGTCCGTAGGTAGACAACCTTCCTCGTCGGCTCGCGGCTAACAGGCCGCTTCGGGGACAGCCTCTAAACAGCCCCGTTCCACTACCATGCCTCGACCTAACCGTCGGGTGAAAGCCATGGTGGTGCCGGTATTTCGGGCTACAACCTCATCTGTCAAATGTCAGATTCGTAAAACCCAACGTTTGCTAGATTACCTACGCCTCGGCGTTGTGCAATCAGCCCCAACCCCGAATACCCCGAGCAAGCGGCAGGCTCGCATCCTATGCTTGCAGGACAAAATAAATGCGATGAAAAGCACTATTTCTACCGCTTCCGTCCCTCCCCCCCTCCGTTTCACCCCCACCTCCACCCCCCGCCGTATCCACCCCCATCATCCATCGTCGTTCTCCCCTGCACATCAATCCGACGCCGCGCCAAAGTTGTGCGCGAAAATTCCGGGGGAAATTTGACGAAATTCGGTGCGCGCGGGAGATGTTGAGTGCAAATTGCAGTGCGACGGCTATGGTAGCGTGAAAATTTATTGTGCACGGATTACGAAGCCATTTTGGACCGGATTTCGCTTGTTCGATCGCCATTGACGTAAGGAAGTTTATTCTGCCAAAAAAAAGTCGGCAAACTGTTATTTATTCATTGGCCACGAGGGGAAACACGCAGCTGGCGAGTTTCTCACGGCTCGAGCGCACTGACCCGTGCGTCTTCAAGGTAACCTCTAGAGCAGATAAAGACGCTTGCAATGTATCCCCACACTTTCTAACGATTCATAACATCATTTCGAAGAAACCCAGCACAGGAATTTCCTTATTTTTGCGTTTCCACGTTGCACACAATTTTCGCGTAAAAGTCAGATTTATAGGAGCGCTGACTGGGGCAAACATGCATGTCGTGGATTGCATCGCTTTTGCGTCGTTTCTTGCAGATATATGACTTGTCTTGGGTGGAACAACATTGTCCGGTGAATAAGATGCGGGCGGGGCTCGCTGCCGACGTCTTTGGTGTGCCAGGGGTGCGGGAAAACCAATGGCTACTGGTTTACAACGTCGTAACCCGCTATTTTTTAGTCATTAACTGGCGTATTATAGTGCTTTAAGCGTCCAGCGACGGGCGAAAAGAGCTCTTACCACGACGCCATGGCCTGCGGAGGCATTCCGAGAAGGACTGGGGCGGGCGGGCAAAATAACACGCACCAGTGCCCGCACGTTGCCGGGGCACCCCGGCGTACGAGACAAAGCGCACCGTTTCTCCCCTGGGCCCATCGCCTCCATCGCCGGGCGGCAAGTCGAGGAGGCGGCTCCTTCTCCCTATTCCGGTGCCTGTTTCATACTTGTGACCCCGTGACTTTTCCACCGGAGGCGTGTTAATGAATGAGCGGATGCATGCATGAATGAACGGATATATGAATGATGGCGGGCGGGCGGGAGAGAGGGAGGGAAGGAGGGGGGAGGGAGGGAGGGAGGGAGGGAGGGAGGGAGGGAGGGAGGGAGGGAGGAGGGAGGGAGGGAGGGAGGAGGGGGAGGGAGGGAGGGAGGGAGGGAGGAGGGAGGGAGGGAGGGAGGGAGGGAGGGAGGGAGGGAGGGAGGGAGGGAGGAGGAGGGAGGGAGGGAGGGAGGGAGGAGGGAGGGAGGGAGGGAGGGAGGGAGGGAGGGAGGGAGGGAGGGAGGGAGGGAGGGAGGGAGGGAGGGAGGGAGGAGGGAGGGAGGAGGGAGGGAGGGAGGGAGGGAGGGAGGGAGGGAGGGACTGAGGGAGGAGGAGGGAGGGAGGGAGGGAGGGAGGGAGGGAGGGAGGGAGGGAGGGAGGGAGGGAGGGAGGGAGGGAGGGAGGGAGGGAGGGAGGGAGGGAGGGAGGGAGGGAGGGAGGAGGAGGGAGGGAGGGAGGGAGGGAGGGAGGGAGGGAGGGAGGGAGGGAGGGAGGGAGGGAGGGAGGGAGGGAGGGAGGGACTGAGGGAGGGAGGGAGGGAGGAGGGAGGGAGGGAGGGAGGGAGGGAGGGAGGGAGGGAGGGAGGGAGGGAGGGAGGGAGGGACTGCGTGCGTGCAAGGGCATGACGTGCGTGTGTGTGTGTGTGTGTGCGTGTGTGTGGGTGTGGGTGTGTGTGTGTGTGTGGGTGTGTGGGTGGGTGGGTGGGTGGGTGGGTGGGTGGGTGGGTGGGTGGGTGGGTGGGTGGGTGGGTGGGTGGGTGGGTGGGTGGGTGGGTGGGTGGGTTGGGAAGGTGTGCTTTTTATGATGATGATTAGCTAAGTTACATGTGTGTTATTTATGTACATGTTGACGTTGTATCATGGGCGTGTGCCCCGAAGTTTGCGTTCCTGCAATGTCACATAATATGTAATGTAGATGTGTTGTTTGGAACCTGACTAGTTATCCCAAACTGGAATGATTGACATGCAACTATGTGATGAAACCCTTGAAAAACAATTACTAGTGACTGCATTTTTTGTGCTATGTTTGCTAGCATCTGTCACCTATTTGTCATGCAAACAGTCTGAATTTCTTGTGGGCAGTTAACATAGATGTTTTTATGAGCTGTGCAAAGTTCTAGGCTTGACTGAGTTCATTGATATATGCCCCCATGTGTTGGAACCCTTAAAAAACCATGAAAAACTGCATTTTATACTAGTAGTATTTATGCCAGCATTTGTCACCAGTTTGTTATCCAACCAGTCTGAAACTTTGTAGGAATGCTATTTGGGATGTTTTTAAAAGATATGCAAAGTTCCAGCTCCAACTGAGTTCGTTTGGTGTCATCATACATGCGCTAATGTGTTGAAACCCTTTGAAAACCATCAAAAACTGCACTTTGGGGGTATTTATGCTAGCATTTGTCACCAGTTTCTCATCCAACCAGCCTGAAACTTTGTGGGCATGCTGCATGGGATGTGTTTAGAACACGTGCAAAGTTCCAGGCCCAACTGAGTTCATTTGGTGTCATTATATGTGCATCATGTGATGAAACCCTTGGAAAACCATGAAAATTTGCATTTTGGGGTTATTTATGCTAGCATCTGTCACCATTTTGTCATCCAACAAGCCTGAAACTTTGTGGGCATACTGCATGGGATGTGTTTAAAACATGTGCAAAGTTCCAGGCCCAACTGAGTTCATTTGATGTCATTATATATGCATATGTGTGATGAAAACCTTGGAAAAACATGAAAAACTGCATTTTGGGGGTATTTATGCTAGCATCTGTCACCATTTGGTCATCCAACTAGCCTGAAACTTTGTGGACATGCTGAATGGGATGTATTTAGAGCATGTGCAAAGTTCCAGGCCCAACTGAGTTCATTTGATGTCATTATAAATGCATACATGCCAGAAAGTGCTGAAAATACGGTATTTTGTGCTAGCAAATGTCACCATGTTACCATGCTGCCAAGTCCCAAAAATTTTTTTGACCACATGGCATCATAAGATATCTGATTAGGCACCTTGGTGCCAAATTTGAGGCCAAACTGACCATTATTCTATCTCCTGGTAATTTTCAGGGGACAAAAATGGCTTTTCGGAATGATGTGTGGTGGGCCAGCAGGCATCCTTGGCCCTTGCCACTTTCAACACCCGCACATTGCTAGCAGATGACGACCATATCTACCGGATAGAGGAGCTAGTCGCATTTTGCGTTGCACATCGTGTATCTATTCTAGGCGTCCAGGAACACCGCCGCAAGGTGCCACTTGGCATGGTGAGCACTGATCGCCTGGCGGGTGGCTGGCGGTTTTACTTCGCTGGCAGCGGTACGCCTGGCCAAGGTGGTGTTGGTCTTTTGTGTTCGCCGCGCTGGCAGTTGCTAGCCTCAGCACGCCGTTAATTCTAACCCCACGCCTTATGGTAGCACATTTCACCTCCATCGAGGGGCGGTCAAAACGCCACCTCACGGTGGGGGTGGGCTACGCACCCCATAGTGGTCTACCTGAGTCGGCCCGTGAGGAGTTCTTCGAATCCTTGCATAGCCTTGAGGGGGTCACTCCGGCCCGCCACTTTTTGGTTATTATGCTGCTTGACGCCAATTGATGCCACGCTCCCCGTGGGCACTGCTGGCAGCCGCTTTGCGCCTGCTGACACTACTGCTAACGACAACACTCCCCTGTTTTCTGCCTTTTTGCGGGATAGCGGGATGGTTGCTGTCAACTGCCACTTCCAACGTCCCTCACAGGACTTGGTCACTTTTCGTGGCCCTAACGGCCGTCAGGCCTGTTTGGACTACGTGGTGGTACGGCAGTCCAGGTGCACCTCGGTCCTGGACAACCGAGTGTTTGACACGCCCACGATGTGCTCTGACCACCGGTTGGTGCGCGCGACCATTCGGCTCCGGTTCCACGTCCCCGCGCGCCGCGCCCCAGTGGTCCGCCCTGACTGGTCTGCTCTACGCCCGGTCCGGGGAGATCCTGAGGACTGGACGGACGCCGAGCACGAGCGGAACCGGTGCCGACGGGAGTACCTGTCGGCCCTGGGCGCCCGGGCGGACGCCGTCGACGAGTTGGACAAGGGTGCTCCCAACGCCACCGTTTTTGCGGGCTTTGCGGCCTGTGCCCCGTTGCTGGCGGCCCGGCACCTGCCGGCCATGCCCCGCCGCCGCCCCGGCCCGCTCTACCGCCAGGACCCCGAGGTCTTGGCCGCCCGGCACCGCCTCAAGCGTAACCGGGACCCGCTGCAGAAACCATTGCTCAAGGCCGCCCTCGTGGAGGCCTACGAGCACGCTCAGGACGCGGAGGCGGCCCAGTGCATCGCGCAGGCCTGCCAGGCTCGCAACCAGGGCAAGGACATGTGGTACCACCTCGACCGGCTCGGCGGCCGGCGGCAGCGCACCCCGGACGTGGAGCACACGGGGGACGGCGCCGGTCAGCCTTGACCGCTGGCTGGCCCACAATGTTTCCTTGACCGGTGGGGCTCGCGCCCCCCCCCCGCCGCTTCACCCCGAGACGGCTGCCCGCCTCGGGGTCGCCGGACCCCCGCCGCCGCCAGCGCCCCCCTCCTCGGCCGCGGACTACCACTGAAGTCCCCGCCTTGCAGGAGGTCTGCCTTGCCACCGACGACGTCGTCCCCCCCTTTGAAGGAACTGGACGGCGCCCTTGCTCGCCTGCGGTACGATGCGGCGGTCGGCGCCGACCACCTTTCTGCTGAGCTGCTGAAGACCCCTGATCTGGCGGTTAGGGATCTTCTGCTGGCGTTCTGCAACCGTGTCCTGCTCTCTGACGAGCCTCCGCCTGCTGAGTGGCAGACGGCCATCCGCGTCATGCTGTAGAAGAAGGGCTCTGCTGCTGACCCCGGCAACTACCGGGGTGTCTGCCTCCAGAGCGCCGCGCTGAAGGTCTTCATGCGCATGATGCTGCACAGGCTCCGCGCCGCGCTGGACCCACACCTGGGTGAGTCTCAGATGGGTTTCCGTCGTGGTCGTAACACTGTCATGGCTGCGTTTGTCGCGCGCCGGTTGATGGAGCTAGGAGGTGCGTCGCCTTCCCCCTGACAGTTTACCGCTGGTCTTCATTTTTGTTGACTATATCAAGGCCTTTGACACGGTTCTCTGGGAGGCTCTTTGGGCCATCCTAGCTCTGGATCGGGTACCACCTGCGTTTATTGCTGCCATTCGCCGACTGTATTCTGATCCTCGCCGACTGTATGAGGGCTCACAGGCAGTAGTGCGGACTGCGGAAGGCACCACCCCACCATTCCCCCTTCACCACGGGGTGTGGCAAGGTTGTGTCCTGTCCCCATACCTGTTCATTATTGTCGTGGATCATTATTGTCATGCGCCGGGCACGTGCGCGCTTTACTGCTCTTAAGGGGTTCGAGCCAGGCTTGGACATCCTTAACGTGAAAGAGCACGGCGGGGTTAGACCTGGTTACCGCCTTGCCGACCTGAAGTTATGCGGATGACACCACCCTCATCGAGAGCCCCGAGCACATTCAGACCTGGCTGGACTGTCTGGGCCTGGAGGCGCGGGCGGTGGGGTTGGAGATTAGTGTCAAAACTGAGGCGATCGGTGATTGGGGCCTCCAGTACACCACCGCTGCCGCGCCTGCTCGATCGACGGGACGGAGGTCCCGTTCCGCGAGTCACCGCTTCAAGCTGTTGGGGAGTTGGCTTCCTGACACTGCCGACGATGTGGACACCCGCATCGGCCTTGCCTGGGCCAAGCTCCGTTCGCTCAACACCTACTGGCGCTCGAAGGGCCTGGGCGAGCACCGCAAGAGCATGCTCTTCAAGGCCCTCGTCCTCACGGTGCTCACGTATGGCGCCGAGGCGTGGACCGAATCCGGCCACCCAAACTGGCAGCTAGGCTAGACGGCACGGTTTACAGGATGCTCCGCCAGGTCCTTAACGTAGGGTTTTCCGAGCGCCCGTCATCAGAGTCTTTGTATCATGGCATTGCTCGTATTTCGGACGAGATTAGGCAGCGTAGGATAGCATTTGTAGGACACCTTGCTCGCACCAGCCAGGTCGACACCGCCCTTGGTCTGGCCGGCCCCCAGCGGCTTGGCCAGCCAGGGCGACACATTCTGACCTGGCCGGCCTGGCCCCGAGGGCATTCCCAAAAGGGTAGGGAAACCTGTCACGAACTACATCCAGATGTTGCTGGACGACCTAGTGGTCCCAGCCCAGTTTGAGCACCGCATCCACTCTCTCTCCCGTCTTTGGACTGCCATGCAGGATAAGACGCGGTGGCAGAAGATTGTCAAGGCGCACACGCCCGACCCTGTGGGCAAGCCCCTTCCCCCCAAGCGGAGGAGGCGTTTTGATGAGTAGTGTAGTTAGGATTTTCTAGACTAGATAGCTTAGAGTTAGGTTAGTTCGATTACGCGGCTTCCTCCACCCCATCCATCATGGAATATGTGCTACATGATCTCCCCACGGAGGCACTGTTATAATTTAATTTAATTTAATTTTTCTAGTATTTGTGTATATCTCCTCAGGGTCAAATTGTGTGCTATTGAGTTGTTTTATTTTTTCCAGCCCAAAAAAGTACGTCTTTTGGGGGAAAATTAATAACTGATGAAATATTCATCATTTGGGGGTCCCAATTAGGTGGAAAATTTGCGAACTCAGGGAACTAAATGGGAATGTATTGAAACATGCAAAAAGTGTCCTAGGCAGAATGTGCCATAAATAGCGTCTTTTGCTATTTTTAGCACAATACGAGTGTGTAACTGTGCATACCACCCTCACCAAGTGGTGGGATTGACCCCCATACATCCTATTTACATGCCAAAATCATCTCTTGGGTACCCCCAGGTCAAAAGTACATGTTATTCCATGTTATGGTTTCAGGGGGCTGGCACCATACCCTCAGATATATTCCCCTAAAAACGAGAAACGAGAAAAATACGCCTCGAGCCAATCGTAGAAAATAAGGAGAGGAAAATAACAAATTAATTAGTATAATGTGCATGTAGCCCGTATGTGTGAGTCGGGGTAAAATTGGCTCTTTTTTAGCAAATTTAGCAAATTAGCAAATTAGCGGAGGCCGGGGGGCGAGATTAATTAAGATGTACCTTGAAATTAAATAAGACGCACGCCTCTATCGAGATATATGTATGGAGGCGAGTTTCTATTGGCGTAAATTTGAAGTATTGTACGACAACTGTCAAGGGTGACGGAAAGTACTGAAATCGCGGAAGTGTCGCGGAGACGTTTCTACTTTCTAGATCGATTGCGCATTCGACGGTTAAGAGGCAGAGGTGCGGTCGACTGGCAGTACTGTACGACGGTGTTGGACGGAATTTCCGGTTAGCGATGCGGTCTAAAGCTTTGCATGTCACGTTGTCGGATCTTAGCCCTTGCGTCGCGCTATGCTGTGGCGAACTTATTCTCCGCCGTCAGATTGCACCGTCGATGAGCGTCGATGCTCGTCGATGAACCCAACGCAAGCCATGTGACGAAAAGAAGTATAAATTGGTGCGGCGGCCTCTAAGGCTGAGTTTGGTAAAGTACGGAGCTTGTAGCTCGGCGACTCCGCGTCGGGCAGTCCGCAGGTAGTCCGCCGGCGTTAATTTGTTGACTGGGGACAACCTACCAAATTAATTAGTATAATGTGCATGTAGCCCGTATGTGTGAGTCCATGTTTTCAGAGAAGTGTTTTATTGGTTTAATAATTTACAAAAGGATTTCCACGTTGAATCCCATCTGTCCTATTGTTGACCTTCAAAAGTCTTTGCACTTTCTACCAAAAGGCGTCCTTTTCTCTTCATCCACAACCAGCGAATGCAATCGTGCAAAACCCTGAATTGTTGACAGGCCCAACATATGGAGGATGCTACCCACCTCGTTCGCTGGCCTTCAGTGGCTGAATAAAAAAAAAACTCTGCCAAATGGGGGTCAGTGACCAACCTACCTAGCAGTGCTTTCGTCTTCGCGTCAATAACTTAATCCTAAGGAAGCAGGACTTCAGGAAGCAAAAGGCCCCCCCGCCTTTTCCCCACATAAAAAATCAAACCGCTACATACAACTGAGGCGCCCACCGGCCACCCCAGAGCGCTCAGTCCACTGAAGAACCATGTAACGCGCTCCACTAAAGCACATACAATTACATGTGTATTTAGTTCATGTACTCCTTGTCGTACTTGTCGGCCTCGCCGAGCGCGGCACCCTCAAGGTACTCCTCGGCCAGCTGCACGCGCTTGACGTTCTTCTGCTCCTGCTCAATCGCGCGGCCGTACGCCAGCAGCTTCTCCACTGTCATCCTGGGCTTCTCGAACTTGGGCGGGCCACCCTTGGGGTTGACCAGCTTGCTCTTCAGGTTCTGGATGCCCGTCTCTGCGATGAAATCACGCACCATGTCATCGTACACGCGAGAGCGCAGCGCGCCGAAAAAGTCGATCGACTGGCCCGGGAATGAGTCAACGATCTTGGTCACCTCCGCCTCCGTGATGCCGTCGTCACGGAAGATACCGCAGGCGACACCGATGCGGTCCGCGCGGGTTGGCGCCCAGTAGAACTTCTCCATACGACCATCACGGATGAGCGGGGCGTACAGTGTCGAGAAGTCGTTACCCGTGCAAATGATGGGGACGCGGGAGATCGTCTCGTTGTTGTACACGCCGGGCAGCTGCACGTTGGTGGGGTTATCGGCAATGTTCATAAGCGTGGCGTTCACCAGCTGGTTGTTGACCGTGTACTGGGTGGTTCCACCCATGCGGCCCGCGCCGGCATCCAGATCGTTGATGAAGAGGGCGGACATCTTGCCCTTCTTGATCAGGTCGGCCGCCTCGCGGTACCGCTGGCGGATCAGGCGTGCGGGCTCACCGGCATTGCCGGACTCCAGCTCACCGGCAGACATGACAATGGGTCTGCATTGAAGATACAAACGATGCACGAACACAGGAATCAAGGTCAATAAAAGTTTGGTGGGTCATGGGACCGAGCACACCAATGCTAGAGGTGGGAAAGGGGCAGGGGGGCGCGGGGGGGGGGGGGGGGCGGCAAACAACACAAACTACGATCTGATGAAATGGCTGGCATCCAAGGCAACGGTCCTTGGCATAGAGACACTCGCTTTTCTGGGTGGGAGATGCAGGGCCATAACAAAAAGTAGTGGTCCAGAATCCCAGGACGTAAGTGCATGGCAGTGTAATATCACACACTAACACCCGAAAGCCAAGCAGCATGTGCGACACTAAAGATAATAACCTCCAGCCATGGGGGGAAAAAAAGCAGCTGCATAGACAGCTAATGCCAGCATGGACAATATTTGGCTTCCAAGTACTTACGTAATTCCAAGCATCTTGAAGGCCAGCTCGCACTGGAAGGACTTGCCCTGGCCCTTGCCACCCCAAATACCCAGGATGAGGGGAACCTTGATCTTGGGCAGTTCGATGTAGTTCTTAGAGATGTGCAGCACTAGCTTGTCGAGGAAGCTCGGGGAGATATAGTAGTCATTGATGTCGGAGGCGTTGTAGCTGTAATGTTATGGGAAATACAGGTCCACAAAGTACGGCAGGGAACCAAAAGTAATGTCCCTCCCTGTCAGCCAGAGGAGCACGTTCAGCAAAAGAGTGGAGAAACTTGACGGCTGGTTCTCGACATGAATCGGAATGCCGACTGAACTCCCATATCACTAGCGACATCTAGACGCAAAGATATTATAGCAAAACACGTACGTCCTCTGGGCCGTGGAGATGTAGTCATAAGAAGACATGATGGCGTTGTGGGTGCCCTCCATGCCTCCGAAGCCCTGGAACTTGGGGTCGACCATGTTGCGGCCGCGGGTAATGTCCTGCTGGTCATCGCTGGTGTCAGCGGCCAACTTCCAGCGGTCAACCTTGGCAACGGCGGCCATCTTCTGGCTCTTGGAGACGCGCTTGGCGGCGCTCACCTTGGCGCGGGCGCCCATGAAGGCAGACGCCTTCGGGGCCACCGCAGAGCTGCGCACGGGGCACAAGAGCGGGATCAAGAATTGAAGAAACGGCACGTGAGCGATGATGAGACAATAGCCGAATACATGTCAAACCGGCCATGAAAAATTTCAACTTTGAAGGACTTGAGAATAAAAGCTCAAATATTGAATAGAATGGAGTTTCACCGTACCTGGCGGCCACGGAGGCCTTGACATCGCACTTAGCAACCTGCACGAGCGACGGTCATTAAAAACGTAAAAGCACATGCCGATACCGGTGTCAAATTGTGCGCACAACGCAATGCGGTCAAAACAATTGGTAATATCGACCGGCGGTGAAAAAGTCCTGGGAGCATTGCAATGTCGTACCTGGGCGACAGAGGACGCCATGGTGATCGAGGGTGAGTGGGGTGGGTCGAGAGTGAGGCAATGTCTTGCAGGTTCGTCTTGACTTTATCCAAGCCAAATGGTGGTCAACAAGTCTGTGGTCCAGGAGCGAGCCGGACCCGAATCCTCGGGAACAACGCGTTACCGGACGGATCGAGCGTTAAAGAGACCACGACAAGCGTGGCCGGCCAGAACCCCTCGCCAACCGCTGTTCGGTTATCTTTCGTATCCTACTTGGAAAAGCAGAAAAGGTATCGTTGTGTATCAGAGCTGTCCATAGGATCCAAGTACTCGCGTGGCACGCGAGGGAAGCGCCTTTGAGATTTTTGATGTCCCCCAGGACGGATACCAGGCGCTGACGGATTCTCGGGGAAAAGTCTGACAGCCTGCTGACAGAAAGAAATTTGTGGGCGCGTGCTGTCGATGCAACAGTTTCTGATGCAACTTGGCAAGTTGGGATGCCCCGAACGCCTCTTATCACGTGATGGGCAGGCTATCGACGTGGCAAGGCCCCGGGTAACGTTGCTTCAGGTATAACGGCGCGGCGCGCTCCACGTCAAATATAATTACCTATGGTGTACTGTAGACTCTGTACATACGTACGTACATACTCGCTTGCTTATGTCTACAGTATGGAACGCCTACGTAAGCGCCTGCCAGATGCTGGCTGTACGGAGTGCCCGGGTTTTTTGAATGTTCTGGTACAGTCATTGACGCCTTCAGTTGGGTTCGAGGTTTTTGAGGGGTCGACAGCTTGGCGTGAACCCAACTTAAGGCTTGAATGGCTTACCAAATTCTAATAATTTGAACTAAAGATTGTTAAAAGTAATATTTATCAACTACTTTGAACTCATAATGCCGGAATCCTATTCGACCCAAACTTAATTAAGTCGTGAACACAACTTAAGCCAACCCAACTTAAGGCGTGAATGACTGTAGCTGTTCTGGTGGAAACTGGAAAGCCAACAAGCGGGGTGGGCGACCGGCAGCAGAAACTCTGTGGGGCAGCCGTGGCGCAGCAAACCGCGAACTCCCAAGTGCCAAGTCGTGCAAACCACTTCAGGTCGGCTACAGCACGATTTTGGCTATGACCGGCGTGGGATTGAACTGACCGACAGCAGGATTTTACAGAAAAAAACAATTTCAGCGTAATGGAAGGCCCGAGTATTGCCGGCGGGTTTTTATGTAAAAAATAATCCCGCACGGTTCCCTTCTACCTTTTAGCGGAAGACTTGCATTTGTTCGTTAGTCGCCATATCATGTAATTGCCCATTGCATTCCCTCCATGGCGATGCAATCTGAAATGACGGCTTCAGGGGGATTTTTCAAAGGAAATTTCTCATTTTGGGAGGTTGTTCTTCCCATTGCGATTATTTTAGTGGGCTCGCTTCCTTGGGTGTATGATTACTTGTTGGGATTACTACGCGGCGGAGGGCGGAAAGGGGCGGGTCTCAATGCATCACAGATAAGGTAAGACCGTTGTTTAGAAGCAGCATCCTTTAGGAAGGGCATGAGGGTTGTCATGATCTTTATCCCTACCACTGTGAGAGATTTATGTCATATATTCGTAATGTAGATCTCTTCAGTGCACGAAGGAAGGTGGTTTCTGCCTCATGGAAATGCGCCGAGGTGTACGTTATTGGCAAATAATGTCACGGCTGCACTGGTTCGTTGCCAGTGTGGCTGCCTGAAGCACGTGGAAGTGTGCCCATTTATGTAGTCCGAGTGGATTTAATTTGCGTCCATCAATTGAGCTTTGGTGAGTGAGATAATGTCAGGATGAAATAAAACTAGGCGCCAGGAATGCGTTCCTGGCCAGGCTTCAGGGGTCGCGCAATAAAGCGCGCACTATGCTCCTTGCCGACGGCGAGTGTGTCTGTCTTCAAGTATGTGAGGGAGCACGAGGGAATTGGTGCCACAAGGGAGTAAGGTTGACCCCTTGAATCTGCTGCTATTGTGCTGCAACTTGCCTGGCTAGATCCGTCGTACTGGGTCCTCTCTCTCTCTCTCTCTCTCTCTCTCTCTCTCTCTCTCTCTCTCTCTCTCTCTCTCTCTCTCTCTCTCTCTCTCTCCCGTCTCTCTCTCCCCTGCCCCCCCTCTTCCTGTCTTATTCTTACGGATTCAGTTGGACTTGCATGGGACTTCCAACTACATCTTCCGTCATTCCCCTCCTGGCACCGACTGGGCATAGCAGGAGGCATGCTTGCGATTGCCTTGCCACTCATGTGGGAAACCTCATGTGGGAAAACAATTATGCTATGTGCATGCATTCCGTCATCTGCAACCATGGCATTTCACAGCGTGCCAGCAATCTTGCACTCCCCCCCTTTGCAAGTCGACCCCTCCTTGCAATTGGTAGAAGGTTCCGATTATCTCGCACTTGTCATCTCACCCCATCTTCCACCACCACACAGCTCGAACCCACCTTTTCTTTTACAGCCCCTTATTTCCCCCTCCCCGTCTAGTAAACTCCCCCCCCCCCCCCCCTTGTAATTTGTGTGCACCATTATGTTAGTAGTTATTGTCCCCCTGCCTGTGCCCACTGACCTGTCCTTGTCTTCTGCCTGTGCCCACCGACCTTTGTTTGTCCCCCTGCCTGTGCCTACCCTCCTGCTTCGCCCAGAAACGCCAAGGCCAGAGCTGGCCCAGAGGCCACCGTGTTGTCGGGGCAGGCGACAGCAACCGGCCCCGGGAACGCCAAAAATAGTGCCACATCTACTAACAGCAAGAATGGCGCGGCGCCACCTCCGGCTGGTCCACTCCCACCCCGCGGCAAGGTCTTCTACGGGTCCCAGACGGGCCGGTCGCGCCAGCTGGCGGAGATGCTGGTGACGCGTGCGGCAGCCGCGGGAGTGGCGCTGGACCTGGTCAACCCGGAGGTGAGGCGCGATAATGTACAGGGAGTAGCAGCTTATATGATGTTGGTTGTAGTAAAGGCGCGGGACCTGGTCCACAGCGCTGTAACTGGTAAACCTCTTGGTGATTTATGGGGTTAACGACCAACAGATCAGGTGCTGTGACGCCGAACAGACAATGTGTGTGCGGTCGGCGCCGTGCCTATACTGTAGTCATCTAGTCGCTCTACACGTAAGCCAGCCATAATTTCAATGCACAAGGCTACACATTTCCATCACCATTCATATTCATCATCCTGAACGACTCGAACACGCAGACAAGATAACGGCAGGCTCGAGCTACCATGGTCCGGATTCTCCCGATTTCTGGCCTGCGCTGGTTGTCTGTATGTGGCAAAGTTGACGTCTTTTCAAAGTTGTATCAAAGGGACAACCAGCGCAGGCCAGAAATCTGGAAGAATCCGGACCATGGTAGCTCAAGCCTGCCGTTATCTTTGTTGCTGTTGTTTGTCGAGTCGTTCAGGATGATGGAATGGGATATGTGTAGCCTTGTACGTTGTAAATAATGGCTGGATAACGTTCATCAAGACTTGGTTGTTTTAGCTAAAAACAACCTCGCGTGATGACTTAATATGACAGTATAAGCCAATAGGTAAACTGTGTCATGCCGTTGATTGTTCATGTAATTTTTCAAAGTACTTGGTACTTTAAAAGTTAGTGCATATAGAAAGCCAACAGAGTCTGGTGGGCAAGGATCTTGGTTGGGCATGCTGGCCGTGAGGGGGCCACGGCGGTGGCTTCCATAGGGATTGTCTTTTGTTGGTTTTTGAAAAGAAGCGTCAAGAAAGAAAAGGCAGGCTTGTTTGGTTTAGCATGAAGCAAAAGTGCGGCAGTAGCCACACTTTGTGCACTTCAAAAGTTTACCTCACTTCTCCTCCGTGGCGCTCCCACTGAATTGTCATAAGGGGGGTCGCTGGAGGGACGAGAGCGTGGGCATGGATCGTTGAGGACAGGTCACAGGTGGTGGGGGGGTGAGAAGAGGAAAAATGGGGGGGAGTTGTGTGCCCTGCAAGGATAGAATTGGGAAAAGCGGAGTTGAGAGGCTAAAGAAGCTCACTTATTGATTTGAGTGGACGGCTTAAGAAGCGAACTTCTGTAATTTGAGTGGACGATTATCTAGTTGGAGGTCACACAGCGCGATGTCGTCATCAAGATCGTATACACTGTGTGAGACTGTTGTCATTGGTCCCAATTCACCTTCTTGCCCTCTTCCCGGATCTATCCTTCACACAAGCCCGCAAATTTGTCAATGCATGCATGTGTGTCGCATCGCCGATAGCTTTCCTGTCCTCTGTGGCCTGCCCGCTTGCTGCAATCAGGGAAGCTAGGGCGCCCTCCCTCCTTCTCGTTGTGTATAGGGGTTAAGGTTCCTGTATCAGTACCCACGTGACGCAGTACATGACTCTAATTAATTGATTGATAGCTTCCCTGCTAATGACTCGAAACATCTCCCACATGTGTGCTTCTTCCCTGGGCCACTTGCCTGCCTCATCTAATGTCTTGCACGCACAATGTTGCCTGCGCGGCATTGCCCTGTGCCAGGAGTATGAGCCGGAGGACCTGCCCAAGGAGTCCCTGGCGCTCTTCCTCATGTCCACCTACCAGGGCGGGACCCCCCCCCGCAACGCCACGTACCTGTGCAAGTGGCTGGAGGAGAGTTCGGTGGATTTTCGGGTGGGACGCACACACCTGGCGGGCCTGCGCTATGCTGTGTTCGGGCTTGGGAACCGCCTGTATGAGGGCCACTTCAACGCGGTGAGAGAAAGACCAGGCGAATAGTGGAGGCGTGATGTATTGTAGTCTGAAAGCTACTTTGATGGTAGTAATAGCAAGTATAGAATAGGAAACCATGTATTGAATAGGAGTATGGTGGTGAGAGCCAGGCTCGGAGGATAAGAGGCAAACAAAATCAATTGGGAGATAAACAATCAATTGGAATGGACTAGTATGCAACGTGGAAATCGATTAGTAGAATTGTGCTGCAAAGTTTTCGGGAATAGCATGCGAGCACCCTGGTTGCAGTTTTGAGGCCTTCCAAACAGGAGTAGCTGTCTTGTGAATCCATTGCGGTGAAAGACGTAGCGTGTGAACATCCCCCTCTTGAAGTGTAGTTGTTTCTTCGCCTGTGAGGAACGGTATGTCTCTGTCTCCCTAGATTCGTGCTGGCATCGCGCGCATTGGTATTGCGGACTTGGGCTACTGTTTACTGCATTATAGAGTTGGGGATGACTGGCCTACTTGCTGATAGCTGGCCTGGAAGGCCACTGGCTTTTCTGCTCGCTGTCCTATGTGCTCTGGTGGCTATTTATTCACCTGTTTTGATTGGGGTTGATTTGGTCCATTGGCCTGCTTGCTCACTCGTCCTTTTCCTTGTGCCAGATCGGCCGGCGCGTGGACTCGCAGCTGGCGCTGATGGGTGGCCGCCGCCTGACGCCCATGGCCGTGGGCTGTGAGGACCAGGGGACCATCGAGGAGGCATTTGACGCCTGGCAAGCCGCGGTGCTGGCGGCGTTGATGCCACATGGTGGCCAGGGTAGTGGCGGAGGGGCGGCAGTTGGGGGGGTTAAGGTGGCGGCCGACGGAGATGGCGGGAGTGATGTCGAGGAGGAAAAGGAGGAAGAGGATTTGGGAGAGGAGGAGGAGGAAGAGGAGGGCGAGAACAGCAAGGGGGAGAAGGAGGGCAGAGCGGATGCGTTGGTGGATCTGGAGGACGTGGCAGGTGGGTCCTCTTGAATAAATAGTAGCATTACTGTATCTTCATATGTGTTGGTGGATTCCAGGGATGCTATGGGTGGCAGTGCTTCTGCTAACGGGACTATTTCGTCAACCGGTTGACGAATTTTGATAATAGTAGTAAAATAGTCAACCATTTTGGGCAACTCGTCAACCACATTCGTCAACCAACTCGGCAATTCGTCAACCAATTGACGAATATGTTCCGCAGTTCGTCAACCGGTTTGACGAAATGTTTAGGGTATTCGTCAACCACCTAAGTCAGGCCAGACCTGAGGTCCAGCGGCGCGGCGTCAGGCTGTCAGCCCGTACCATCTGAATCCTAGGTACGCTGCAGTTAGAGGTGGTTTGGAAAGACAGTACGGTTCAGGACAATGCTCGGGTACCGAAACTGAAGATGAGCAAGGCAGGACTTGAGCCGACCAGGGCAAGCCAGGGCATGAAAAAATTATTACCGGTATTAATCATGGTATTAATTACCCTCCGACCTCAGGCCGTCTGGCGACTACATGTGCGATAAAATATTGCATGCGACATTGTTTCGATAATTGCGGCGGGCGATGTTTAGGTAGTGTTGCATGAGCTTGAGAATGTCAAAGAAAAACGGTTTGGCAGGTTTCAAGACTAGCACCTTAGATGCTCTGTAAGAAGCAAGCTGGAGAAACTGTAGCAACGGAAAATATCGTCGACCTAGGCCGCAGTTTAGATGAAAAGGAGGGCAGGCAGGGCCGCGACAAACGCAAGAGAGTAGAGCGTGAGGAAGAGGATGGGTCTAATGCGCAGGAAGAGGAAGATGGCGGCCAGTCAGCATAATCTGACAGCGCCTCAAACTCTGTCGAGGAGGAATCTGGCGAGGAGGAATCTGGCAAGGAGGGGGCCAAGATAGAAAGGAGCAAGGCCGATGATGACGGCAGCTCTGAGCCAGGGAATAAGAAGGGCAAGGGAAAGCCAGCAGCGAAAAGGCAGAGACAGGAGTACAACAAGCAGTACAGCAAGGAGCGGCCCGAGCGATATTATGTGATATTATGTTTTATCCACATGCATTACATGCGTGTGTGAGGCGTGAGCGACCTTAAGTTAATTATGATGAAATAAAGCTTCCTCCTCCCCCCCCCCCAGGGTTGACGAAGCGCCAAGGCAAATAGTCAACCAGTTTGACGAATTGCCGAGGCAAATAGTCAACCATTTGACGAAGTGCCGAGGCAAATAGTCAACAAGTTGACGAATGACAAAAACCCCTAGCAGAAGCACTGATGGGTGGGTTCACTCAAATTTTTAGCAGCATTACTCCATCTTCATACGTGTTAGTGGATATGGGAGATGCCGCGGGTGGGTTACTTATCAACATGGCATGCGCTGAGTGAATGGCTTTTTGCTTCGCCTTTTCATGTGTAACTGGCTGTGGTTCATTGTGTTCAATCATGTCCTAATTTTGCAAGTATTGTATGTGGCATGAATATACCGGTGAATTTTCGATATTTTTTATGCTGAGCTTCTCATGGAAAGGTGATTGCCTCCACTGTAATGTATGCTCGTGCTTACCCCGGCTGCCCACATTGTTGTTGCTGCGTGCAGGGAAGTTCGTTCCACGCAAGAAGAAAGGCAACGGGTCGTCGTGTGGCGAAAGCGCGGGGGCCGCACCCCAGTCACCAAAAGCCATGGTCACGCCATTGGTGCACAAGTCATTGACCAAGCAGGTGAGGTGGTGGACTTTTTTATGTATGTATTGTACTATGTGCTGCTGCGTAGTATTTTATTTCACAGCATGCAGATGGCTGCACCAGTGGTTGACTAAGCAGGTGGGGTGGTCCGCCTGATTTTTCACTCGATATGGTCTGTCACAGCGGGGACCGTTACGCTGCTGGTGCACTAGTCATTGACCCAGCAGGTGGGTGGGCAGATGTCTTCCTTACTTAATTGAAGTGGTGCACAGATGCCGCGGCCCGTGAGCCTGCATACTGCAGCGGGAAGGGGGGGGGCACCTAGCAACAGTTGTTTCTGTTTGAAGGGTAGGCCATTCCTCTCGCTCCCCTTGACCTGAGCCAGGCCTTTTTCCCTTTCCTTCAGTAGCACCGTTCGAGGACATGCCTCGTGTGCCATGCGATGCCTATGGCGTGTTCTAATGTTCTATGCAATTGCTCTTGTGGTTGTCCGAAAAGGGACTGCCTCAGGGAAGGGTACTTTGGGAGGGGTCTCCCATTAAGTGGCTTTGTTATTTTTTTTTTCGTGAAGTGAGGCTAACCTCACAAGTCATCGTGGGGACATAATCATACTCGTAAACACGCTTCAAGGAAGCTCATCGGCTCTTCTGTTTAGCTCCTCTTTCTCTCTCTCTCTCTCTCTCTCTCTCTCTCTCTCTCTCTCTCTCTCTCTCTCTCTCTCTCTCTCTCTCACACACACACACACACACACACACACATACACACACACACACATGCCAGGGCTACAAGGTGATCGGCACCCACAGTGGCGTGAAGCTGTGCCGGTGGACCAAGAGCCAGCTGCGGGGCCGCGGCGGCTGCTACAAGCACTCGTTCTACGGGATCGAGAGCCACCGCTGCATGGAGGCCACGCCGTCGCTCGCGTGCGCCAACAAGTGCGTCTTCTGCTGGCGGCACCACTCCAACCCGGTGCGTGCCGGACGATGGCAACAAGATCTTTTTGTGCGTGCGGTGGTGATTTTTTGTTTGAGGGGTGGGGCGGGGGGGTGGGGGGAAGGGGGGTATCGTTGGCTGCCAGCATCGATCCGACTCGAGAGGTTTGCTGGGGTGTATTTGTCCTCTCCAAGCCACAGGGGGGGGGGAAGGGGGGGGGGGAGGGGGATTGCCTTGGGCAGGCAGTTGGGCGCAGTCGCTTTGTGCATCAGCCAAGGTGTTTTGGGCCACGTGTTGGCATCCGGCCTAGTACACCGGGGCATTCATGATCGGCCAAAATCACGGCAGGCGGGTGTGATTATCAAGGACGCAACGCTAATGCCTCCAACGTGTTTGCAACATGATGGCCTATATTAGAAACATCGAGAGGCAGTTGTTCGCACAGGGTGAGATTCACCCTTGACATGGATGTGGCATAACCTCAGAGCGGCACCCAATGCTTGCGTGCATGTGTTGTGTGCATATGGTTGCCCAATTGTTTGAGTGCGTGTCTGTGGATGTGTGTGTGGTTTTGTATGTTCATGAGTGAGTGAGTGTGTATATGGTTGTTGATGTGTGTGCTGCATCTCTGCCATATGCCATGAGCTACCTGCCACAGTCTGTGCCTCCCGCCACCGTCTGCACGAGTGTGTGGCGCTGCGACGTGCGCCATAACGTGCATGATTTAAATGCGTATGTGTATCTTGCATGAGTGTGTGCTGCATGGCTGACGTGCGGCATGTATTGCGCGTGTCATATCTGACATGCGCCAGGTGGGCACCTCCTGGAAGTGGAAGATGGACCCCCCTGACATGATCGTGGAGGGGGCGATCTCCGCACACGCGCGCATGGTCAACGAGATGAGGTGGGTAATCAGGCCACGCCTAGTTACCCTCTGAATATCAAGTGGCTGCATCTGTTCCATCGTTTACAGGCCCATTTTTTTAATGCCGTGGTCCCAACTGCCCCCCCGCGGCCCCCCTGACCACACCGTCTGATGCCAGAATCCTCCGTCGCCCCATCCCGGCCCCCCACGCTCTTTCCCCCCAAAATAAAATGGCTTCCCCCTCGACCCCGCACACCAGGGGTGTCCCGGGCGTGAAGTCCGACAGGCTGGCCGAGGGCATGACCCCCCGCCACTGCGCGCTGTCCCTGGTGGGCGAGCCCATCATGTACCCTCGCATCAACGAGCTGCTGGGCCAGCTGCATGCGCGCCGCATCTCCTCCTTCTTGGTCACCAACGCGCAGTTCCCCCAGCAGCTGCGCGACCTGGCGCCGACCACCCAGCTGTACGTGTCCGTGGATGCGGCGACCAAGGAGAGCCTCAAGGCGATCGACCGGCCACTGTTCCGCGACTTTTGGGAGCGCTTCCAGGTGGGCAGGGGTGTGTGTGTGTGTGGAGGCCAGGATGGTGGTAGTGCAGTTCTCGCGGGTATGCTGGGTCATGGCCGGTGGTTTTTATGCAACTTTGGGAGCAGTTTCGGGTGGGCACTGTGGGCCTTTGCTAGGTTTTGGCCGGCCCTTGTTTTGCAATTTTTGGTTGTTGCGTAGGCAGGCACTGGTGGGTTTTCGAGGCGGGAATGGGCGGTGGTGATGGTGCGGTGATGGGAGCAGTTTTGGGTGGACGAGGGGTGGGGTATCAAGGGGGGGGGGGGGGGGGGGCAGAGAAGGGAGGGGATTGGAGGGGAGGGGAGGGGAGGGGAGGGGAGGGGAGGGGAGGGGAGGGGAGGGGAGGGAGGGAGGGGAGGGGAGGGGAGGGAGGGAGGGGAGGGGAGGGGAGGGAGGGGAGGGAGGGAGGGGAGGGGAGGGGAGGGGAGGGGGGGGAGGGGAGGGAGGGGAGGGGAGGGGAGGGGAGGGGAGGGGAGGGGAGGGAGGGGAGGGAAAGAACGGACCAGTATGTATCGCAGGTTGGCTTCTTTCATGTCGCCGACACGAAGTCGATAATAACATGCGCATGAGCAGTAACGAAGGCTCTTATCCAACATGAATGACGGCCGCACTTGAGTACTTCGCAAGAATAACTTCTTCTGATAAAGGGATTTTAGCCCAGATGCAGGACTTATCCGGTCACGGGTGCTCTGCACAATTATCTCCTCATGGTCAACAGTCAGCATCTTACTCTTCAACTGGGCAACTGCACGCGAGCCGAGCTGAGCAGGCGCTAGACCCCCTTTTTTACCACATTTTCCATGTCTCACACCATTTGCCTTCAATTCGTGCTTTTTCCATGGCTGCCTATCATATCATTACACGGGAAGTCCTGTGTTCGAATCCCAGTATCGTAGCGAAATTTCACCGTTCCTCGTGTTCACTATCAGCCATCCCTTGCACAACCGCTCCCTGGCCAACGCCCCCCACTGCCTCCACCCCCCAACTCCATCAACTCGGGCAGGAGTGCCTGTCCCTCATCAGGATCAAGCGCCAGCGAACGGTATACCGCCTCACGCTCGTCGCGGGGTATAACATGGAGGAGCTGGCCGCGTACGCCGAGCTGCTCAAGCTGGGGGATCCGGACTTCATCGAGATCAAGGGGGTGACCTACTGCGGCAGGTGGGTGACCTACTGTGACGGGTGGGTGACCTACTGCAGCGGGTGGGCATAGGTCCCACGTCCCTACCTACCTTTTGTCGAGATCAAGGGGGGGACCAATGGGCATGCTAGAGGGCTCAACGCCATTTCTCGAATGGCCTTCATCGAAAAGGGGCTAAATGTTATGTGTTTCATGGCATTTTACTGAGATCAAGGGTCACCTTTTGCGGCAAGTGGGTATAGCGTGCCGTTGCCATGAAAAGGCATGGTAATTTGTCCGGGTTAAATGCGGCCAAATGCGGTTTTTGGTTGTAGGCCTTATACACACAGTTGCTGTCTTTCTTAGAGGCAGGAATGAGCTGGTTTTGCAATATCTGGTATTGCCTGCTTAGCATGCCATGGTTATGCTTGTTGAGAAACCATGTTATTTATGAAGCCGTGTTTTTAATAAAGCAACGTGCATTGTAGATTTCCTCCTGATGTAGCATGCCCCGTTGGTTCCCTTCCACCAGCTGCTGCCCCAGTCAAGTCATACCTTCAGAGCCTCAGCATACAAGGTGCACAGCTTTTCATTGGGGGTTAGTTCCATGGACCCCAAGGTAGTTCAGGACACTGACCGGTCTCTTGTCATCTCGTGTGGGTAGTTCTGGGCATGCGTTTATCCCACCTTGTGCAGCAAATGCGCTGATCCTCATGCTCATCACACACTAAAACCGCGGCTTTGCAAGGCAACCCCCTTTCCTTGGATTGTGAAAATGTTGAACATACTCAACTCCTCCAGGCAGCTCATCCAGGCTGTTCTCCTACTCATGACCCTGCTGCGTCCCCGATCCCATTTCTCCCCATTTCTCCCATCCCCCCCCTCACCACTTCCCACCCCTTTCTTACCCCTTTTGTTATCATCACCCCTTGTCGATGTTTCATCCTCTTTGTGTCCCCTGTCCTGCGCTCGCATTCCATCCTCGCCAGTCCCCTCTCCTCGTCATCTCTCAACCCCTAGTTCCTCACCACCCCCTCTCCTCATCCCCACGTTTCCCTCCCCCCCTGCTCGCTGTTTGCTTCCACGTTCGCATCCCCTCAATAAAATTTGGAACGGGGCCCCCTCCCCCCCCCCCCCCTTCCCATGGCCCATAGCTGTTGATTGCTGGCGTCTTTTTCCTCGCCGCCAATCCTCACCCTTTCCTGTCTCATACCCTGGAATCTCCCCCCCCCCCCCTCCTACCCCCTGCTCGGACGCATCTCTCATCCATTCTCCCTTCATCATCCCCTCCCTTGTCCCCCCTCCGCTTGAACGTCTCATGCCCCCAGCTCAAACATGTATCGTCCCCCCCCCGCCTCCCCCTATCTAATGAGTCCTGTGTCTTCTCATGCCCTGCTTTCCCTCCCCTCTTTCCCATGACCCCAGCTCGGACGCATCCGACCTGACCATGAAGAACGTGCCCTACCATGCCGACGTGAAGCGCTTTGGGGAGGCACTCGCCGACGCTGCGGGGGGCATGTACGGCCTCGCCTGCGAGCACGAGCACTCGTGCTGCATCCTGTTGGCGCGCAAGGACCGCTTCCTGGTCGACGGCAAGTGGCACACGTGGATCGACTACGAGCGCTTCCAGGTGAGGGGCGTGCGGCACGCTGGACCGGGAGGGGCACGCTGGACCGGGAGGGGCGTGCGGCACGCTGGACCGGGAGGGGCATGTGGCACGCTGGACCGGGAGGGGCATGCGGCACGCTGGACCGGGAGGGGCATGTGGCACGCTGGACCGGGAGGGGCATGCGGCACGCTGGACCGGGAGGGGCATGGGGCATGCTGGACCGGGAGGGGCATGCTGGACCGGGAGGGGCATGCGGCACGCTGGACCGGGAGGGGCATGCTGGACCGGGAGGGGCATGCGGCACGCTGGACCGGGAGGGGCATGCTGGACCGGGAGGGGCATGCGGCATGCTGGGCCGGGAGGGGCATGCGGCACGCTGGACCGGGAGGGGCATGCTGGACCGGGAGGGGCATGCGGCATGCTGGGCCGGGAGGGGCATGCGGCACGCTGGACCGGGAGGGGCATGCGGCACGCTGGACCGGGAGGGGCATGCGGCATGCTGGATAATCAGGCCTAATTGCTATTTGTTTAGGCCGAGTTGCTTGATAACCAGTCCTTATTGTTTGTTGACTAGGCCTAGCCGCTTGATAACTAGGCCTTATTGCTTGATAACTAGTCCTAATTGCTTGTTGATTAGGCCTGTTGATAACAAAGGCTAGTAGTACCACAATGGCAAGACAAGGCAGTGTACAAGCACTTCTAGGTGGGGAGCCAGGCGTCAAAACTAGCCTTTATTACTCTGGACTGAACAGCACACATAGAAGTAGGTAGTCGATCCAAGCAGTGTTGCTGAACCTAGGCCGAGTCTCGGCGTGTAGGCAGTGCTGCTGCATGCAGACTGACATGGGTGCTTCCAGGTGGCAGGCATGCCGCACACTTCTTAACTAGGCCTACTGAGTAGGGGGGCAGGATTACACCATCGGAAAGCTCGCCTTGCACGAGTGCGCCCAGGTGGGGAATACGCATCGAAAGTAACAATTCAACATCAAAGGATGGTATGGCGGTTGAGCCTCCAGTACTCCCGTTGTTGTTTCACATCGTGAGATAGCGCCACAGACATTGCCCTGGAGGCTTGCATACCCGAGATGCTGTCCACATAGCTGACCCCATTGCGGTGCTAGGATCATGGTTGTAAATTCCACAAGTTTCGTTTACACACATGGTGTGGGTTTACATGTGGTTTTGTATGAACATGGACATGGCTTTTTGAGTCTGCTGAGGTTCAATAACTTGCACAGAGTTATTGCATGGTGTTATGATAAACACAGTGACTCGGGCTGTGAAGCCCACATTTATTTCACCAGATATTTTTGTCAGATTTCTACCCTCCATCCCCATGGTTCCAGTGTGAAATGTAGGCTCGTGATGCTCTCATGTGATCAATTTAATAAGTGTGATTTACTGCCTCGGCTCCTGCGCACATGTGCAGGACTTGGTGGCGGCGGGCAAGGAGTTCACGAGCGAGGACTACCGCATGGAGACGCCCGCATGGGCGGTGTGGGGCGCGACCGAGGCTGGGTTTGACCCGAACCAGGAACGGTTCAAGAAAGTGAGGCTGCATGGCGGGGACTCCAACAGGGGTACACCGCAGCCAACGGTGGATTGAGCATGCAGTAGTAACTGTCTCAGCCTTTTGGAAGGCACTTGGCAATTGTATGCGTCTCTTTCGTTGCCCTCTAACGGGGCGCATGCCAGTGTGAGGTCATTCGTTGAAGGGTCTGATAGGCCAGCGGTACATTCTAGAACCAGTGGAACTTGCAAGTGAAGTGCTGTAATGATTGGGTGAATAAAGGCGTTGAAAAACGATAGCTCGTGCGCATGTCCATAGCTCATGTATTGCCACATGTCGCATGCAGACATCCCCCCCCAAAAGTAGCTGGCACGTTGTTGCCCCATACTATTGCTGGCACGTTGTTGCCCCATAATATTGTGCAACCCGTGTCAATTAGTGGGCGCCGGCATGCAGGCAGTGCCTGCCTTGTGCATAAGAATATCTTCAATTTCGCGTCATGTGTGGCGTCGCAGGCAACGATTAGTTGGTGAGACTGATGCCATTAAAGTAAGTAAATACTTGCGTGTCATGCGCCAAGGACACACGTTTATTGTGAAGCCATTCAAATGTCGCAAGCCTCCAAAGAAAAGCAACAGTTTTCCTATATAGCTCCGATGTGACAGAGTATGGCCTCAGAGTATGGCCATAGTTGTCTCCTGGTTGTCTCCTTGATAGTTGTCTCACTTCACATGAGCCTCTATCAAGGAGACAACCGGCGCAGGCCAGAAATCGGGAGAATCCGGACCATGGTAGCTCGAGCCTGCCATTGTCTTGTCCGCATGTTCGAGTCGTTCATGCAGGGTGATGAATATGAATGACGGTGGAAATGTGTAGCCTTGTGCATTGAAATTATAGCTGGCTAACGTGTAGAGCGACTATATGACCTAGACCAAGTATGGCATTCATAGCGATTCGGGCCGCGGTGCCCACACCGCTGTAACTAGGACCTAGATAGCTTACACCATCCATTCCATCCCATGTTCCCCTCCCACTGAGGACTTATGCTCACGTGACGCATGCAGTCACGTGTCTATTAATTAATTAATTACCTAGACGGTGGGGCCGGAAACAGCTTGATTGATCAGGGTGTGTGTTTCGAGCCTAACTGGCCGGGAGTCGGTCTAGTGGTGAGCACCATTGCTGCGATCGCTCTCCCACCATTACGAGGAAATGGCCCGCAAATGGAAAACCACTGAAAAGGTCTAGCTAGTCAGTCATTACGTTAGCCATGCCATGATTCCAAACGTCCAAGAACTGCACACGGTGCAAAGGCAAAATTAAATCCGGAGGACAGCACTTAATTTCAAATGTGCGGCGGGAACCAAAAGCCCGCGTATGCCAGAAAACATCGTGTTGCTGCAGCGACGCGACGGTGTGGACAGCGAATCCAGTGCCAAGCTCGGAACGGCCGCAAAGGAGATCTGGCATCACAGGGTTCAGATGTGCGGAGATACTACGCGATCCAGCCGGTCCACGACCTGTTTGTAGAGCTTGTGCCAAGGGGCAGCACCGAACAGATGTGGGTGACGTTGCAAAAAACACCAGACTTGACGGAGCATAATGTCTCGGTCATAGTCTTTGACCAACAAACGATGCAAGAGTTCAACAATAGTCGTGATGAAATCGACACGATAAGAACAAAGACGGGAAAAACGATGCAACTGACTAAGAACAACATCATATTTTGCTGTGTGGGAAAGGAGACTGAATATCGGGGTAGCGAATAAAAGGAATTTGCTGATATTTAGGATCCTTGCGCTTATCATAGACACTCTATCGATTACATTTGAATGCATGGCAAATTTGGCACGTGCTCCCGCTTGGGAGCGATAGCTGGTGGTAGAGCAACCTAACCATTTGGTTCTACCTAGAGTCCTATAAACCTAATCATGTCTAGGGGGGCTGGATCTTTATTGCACGGTTGCGGCCATGGCGCGCAACTCTCCCCTTATCCCAAGGGGGGGTAGGGTGACAAGCATTACCCGCCAAACTACTGAACACCGGTTGTCCTTGTGCTGGGCACTTGTAGATACGCCTTAAATATTCCCTTGGCAAACTTGGCCGCAAAACTTCCTCGATCCACACGGGTGGAAATTACGGCAGGCTCGGGCGGGTTCACGCCAATGCTGGATGTCCCCTCTGGCATCTGCTTTGCACGGTCGGCTTCAAGACTTCCCGCCCCCAGCGAATCTGTGGTCCTGCCACGAGCTGTGGTCGCCAGTAGCAACGAGCTCAGTATCTGGGCCACTCGGGGGGACACCGAGGTCCCTGCCACCTGGGGATCACCGTCTCCAGCCCGTGGCCAGGGTCCACTCTCTTGCCCCTGTGCCCGTGGATGTGGTCCAACATCCACTGCCCATTCATCTAGGGCAGCATCGCCTAAAAAACCTACGCTCCCAGACCTGCTGTGAAGCTGGCCCTGTCCTTGTTCCAGTGCCACTGGAGCCCCCTGCTGGTATCGAGGGCCTGCGGCTTGTGTATTTTTCTGGCGAATATTGCCAGGGGCTTCCACCTTGCTTCCCCACGGGAGGCGACTTTCAAACTGGTCAGGGGCCACATCAGCGGGTGGTGGCATGTACTGCGCCGCCCTGCGAACATACAAAGGCCCGAAACAGGTAATAACACAGGCTGGGACACTATCAGTTAGCAAACGGTTGATGAACCTTGTTTGGCCCTTGCTCCATGGTCAGCCGGCATCATACACTAGTGGTAAGGTCCTTGAAAGGCAACATTGGCAAGAATCAGAAGCTGCTTGGCATCCAGGTTCCAATAGGAAGGCAGCCATCCTGCGAAAGATATGACGTCCACTGGAAATGGGGGACATGAGGCAGATGGCAGGTCCAATCACCGAAAAGACGTGTTGTAAAGCACCATAGCTAGCCCAAACGAAGCTTAGTAATTAGTTACGCCAAGCCAAGCTAAACACCTCGTGGAAATGCAGATAAACCGTCAAGCATCGCATGTTCCATTACCAGCCAGATCCTGCGCCGATGCCGTGCCCCTCAAGCACCGCTCATACCACGCCCACATCAGACACCACTCTGCGAACATAAAACCATGCCTGCTGGCAGTTGCCCCAACAGCGCAACAGCGTTTCATCCGCAGTGGAAGCCTCCGCAGGAAAATCAAACGAGAAAACCAACTAACCTCATCCCTTGAACATTTTACCCTCAACACCCAACATGACGCCGAGGCTTGGTGGGGGCAAGCCCTTATAAAGGTTCGGCGATTCCCTAGTCTAGCCCGCCGACATGACACCCATTTCAGGTAAATCCAAGCGACACAACAACCCCCAGCACACGATGAGCTGCTCACCTGGCACTCATGCCATTCTTCCTCCCCCATAAGCCAGCGACTCTGGTCCCGTCCAGCGCTGCGGTCAACGCGCGTGCTGTGCTCCCATCGAGCCTTCCGGCCTCCTCGTCAAACGCCAGCCGCCTCCGCAACGCCTCCACGGGAACCTCCCGGCTCCCGGGCGATGGGCGGGGCCGGACGGGCGCGCTGGCGGACCTCCGTGTGCCCCACCATGAAGGCTGGGGCCGGGCGTTGCCCCACCAAGGTTGGTTCCTGCTCGCCTTGGCCTCGGGTCTCCGTTCGGGTTTTGAGTTGGTCACCTGCATTGGATGCTTGCGTGCATCGCGTGGCTTCCCTGACACGGCTTTCCCGCCTGCATTTAAAGCAGCAGCAGTGGCACTACCCGCCCGGGGGTCGCCGTTGTGTTTGCGGCCGCTGCTGGTGCCGCGCCCGATGCTGCGTCTAGCTTGTTCCCTTGACAGCTGGTTCTCTTGGCGGGTCGCACGGGAGGGTCGAGTGTTCCGCAGTCGCTCCGATGACAGCCGGTCGTATAGCGACCGGGCGTCGCCACTGTTGGGCCCCTGTGAGAGGATAAAGGACGTGTGGTGGATGACAGGGGGTAAGTACAGGCAGCGGGCGTTCGGGTCCCTTGTTCTTTACTAGCGTGGGCATGAAGACTGGGATGTTATAGGTTGGTTGGAATATCTTTTGGCTAGATTTGGAAAGTAATTTCCTTGATCTGTCAGCTATTCCATGAGGGGTTTAGTCATCTAGCCGGATGGTCATAAAGACGGTTTGTCAGGTGGCTCGTCACCGGAGTTGTAGTACCAGACATAAAGGAGCTAGTAACTAGAAATCTGCACTGGGCTGCTGACCAGGCCACGAACCAGGCAAAGATTAACCGAGGCTTTGCTTTGACCGCACAATACATGACAGCAGCACAGCCTTCCCTGAACCCCCGCGGCGGCAATGACCTTGGGCAGAGCCTTCACCCTGGGTTACCTGCCACAGCCCGCCTTGCTCTGCCCATGGCTTCCAAAACAAGGTAGTGCTCCATGTTCTCTTCGACAACAAGAGGAAGAGCCTCCAACCATTTCAAGTAGCAATAGGAACTCGGAGCAATAGAAGCTTGTTGGATTTCTATACCAGTATATAATTGAAGTGTTATTTAGTATAATTTTATAATAGTAATTAATTAAATATAGCAGTATATAAAATATAATCTCCACGAGCGGGTCAATTTCAACATTTGCCTGCAGAATTGCATGGACCAACTACAGACAGCCCATCAATGCTGCCCGCCTGCCCGTCCCCTATCCACGGTCTACTACGTACTACTATTTCACTTATTACTTTACAGCAAATATGATTCTTCATCCTCAATGCTTTTCCTTGTAGCAGGACGTCATCAAAGGCAATCTCCGCTCACCTGCTACAGTCCAGCTCCCGTCCTATGGGCGAACTCTCCTCACCTGCTACAGTCAAGCTCCCCCTCGCACAGGCGAACTCCTCTCACCTGCTGTGACGCCCTCCAAAGCTCCGCCAGCCACGCGCTATGGCCGTCGATGCGCGGCGAGTGGGGCGCCTCCTCCTCTTTCTTGCGCTCCCTCCGCGCAACCGCGAGCGGCGAGCGGTCACGACGATACTCCGGGCTGGCCGTCTGTGGCCGCGGTGGCCAGCCAGCATGAAATTGTACGGTCGCTATTACAAGAGTGTCAGGGTGCGAGATGCCAGCGAGATGCTAGCGAGGGTGCAGATGCCAGGAAAATATCCCCAAGCTGACGTTCACGCCAAAGGTGGGAGTGCAGTATACATGAGCCGAAGGTGACAATGCCCCCTATCATAAGAGGCAGCACATGGTGAAATGCCCTCCCGCCCCCCCCCCCCCCCATCCATTCTCCTATTCCCGCAAAAGTAAGACCTCCCCCCCCCCCCCCCCCAACGTCTTCCACTTTCCCTGTTTCTTCCCCTCTCTGTTTGGCCCATACTCCCTCCCGCCTCCTTCCCCACCCCCCTTCCGCCTCCACTTCCCTCCCTCATCTCTTTTTGCTCCTTTCCCTCAGCATGTGCTAGATGACAGACCAAGAAGCATATAAGAAACATATAGCAGAACAGGTAACCAACCAACATGGACACCTAAAGGGCGCCCACCATTCGACTAGCTAAAGGACAGGAGGTGGTCAATAAGGACGCCCACCCTGATTTTATCAGCTCGCTAAAGGGCATCCACGATGATGCCATTAAAGCCAGCTGAGAACACCCACCACGATGCTGCCAATAAATAAATGAAGGACACCCACCATGACGTTGTCAATAATCATACCCGCCATGATGTCATTAAAGCTAGTAAATAAAGGCACCCACCATGAGGTACATCGGGCTCCCTTCGGGCCCCCGCCGCCCCTCCTCCATCAGCCGCGAATTGAGGTCGATAGTCGGCGAGAAAGCGCACGCCTCCACCTCCGCCTTGTCGCGCTCCGCACGCAGGCTCTCGAGGCTCTCACGACGGTGCTGGCCCCACGCCAGCTGCTCGCGCCCGCAACCACAGGGGGGCAACGGGCCAAATCCGCAACCACAGGGAAAGGGGATTGCCAGAGTTGGCATCCAAAGGAGGGAAGTGCTCGCATCACCACCCATACACACAGGCACATACACAAAAAAAGGTGAGGTGGGTGCAAACAGACATGGTGCAGTGACCACACACACAACACACACGCACACCACCAGATGCCCACGCATCCATGACCATAGGGTGGGAGTCAGGCGTTGTGCACCCACACACACGCATGCACCAGAGTCGACTGCCAGAGTCTGGGCTCTGTAGCTCTTATCCTTCCTGTCGCAGAGTCAAGTGCAGGTCCGTACCTCTAGGCTCCTCTACCTATCGTCAGAGTCAACTAAAAGCCCTTATTGTTTCAGTGCTCTTAGACTGTATGCTTCTTGCCTAAAAGCTCCTATAACCCTATGCTCCACATGCCTATGCGTCTATCCTCTTTGCTCCTTCCCTATATACTCCTTGCCTCGATGCACCTTCACTCCAGACGTGGGGTCAGGGACTCAATGCTCCTTCACTCCAGACATGGGGTCAGGGAGCATGGCATTACGGAGCAGGAGCACAAGCGCCATGCCTATATGCTCCCTGACCCTATCGCTATCAGACCCACCACCACGCCTCCTTGACCCTGAGCCCGGAATCAAGTGAGAATTCTCGATTCCATGCCCCTTGGCTCGTTGTCAAGCAAGCACCCTGGGATTCCGCCTCCCGTGCCCCTAAGCTATTGCAGCCACCGCTTTACCGGACATTTGCTCGCCAAGGAGGCCCCGGTACTCGGGGTTAGCGCATTATTTACCTACGGTATTTACTACTGGTAGGAATGCAGTAGAAGGTATGTAGTAGTAAGTAGAAACATAGGGTATGTCGTATACGTATATAAAAGGGGACCCACCAGGTCGTCCACGGATCGCCGCATCTGCTTGGACTGGGGCAGGATCTTGGGCGACGAGTGGTGGACCACCTCCGCCTCTTCTCGTTGCCGCCGCTCCTCCTCCTGCTCATGCCTGCGCGCCGTCCTCATCTCAGAGAACGCACGGATGCGTTCGTCCAGCGGGAGCGCGTTGCGCATGAGCACGCGCGAGGCGCGGCTCATCTTGGGGGTGGACATGGCACGCTGGCGGACGACACGGGGGGGGGGGGGGGGGGAAGGAGAACGGGGGGGGCTGGGAATATGAGAACAGGAGTGGACATCACGCACATGGGGAAGATTAGTCTAGTAATAGAAGGGGGTTACGTGATATAAAATGGTAATACCCATACATAGGATACAGCATGCATATGCGACAGGTGACATGAGGGGTTGACGAGAGCTATCGCTTGGCATACCAAGACCGTCAAGAGAGGGGGAGGGGGGGGGGGGGGGGGGGGGGGGGGGGCACCTGCTAGCTAAATTCTACGATAAAGTTCCGTACCCAGATTAAGTTACAATCTTTTCCCGTGGGGGGCGATTTGTAACTTAAGCCAGAGTATGCGTGTGATTCATGGTTGCATTCACATGCCTCAGTTGGGGAGTCATGGGATTTAAACAGACTTTTGCCAGGTAAAGCAGCCAGCTGCCATCCTTCCCCATGCTTGCAACATAGGACTGCCATTTGCCAAGACCCGTTACCAACACCTTTAAAATGGTACCAACGGGTACTTGGGACCGCAGTAGTTGACCCGCACTACTGTTGCTGTTAGCCGGTCTGTAGTACTGTATTCTTACTGCTACGATGTCGTGTGAACCAAACGCAGCACAAAGGCACAAGCTTGCTTCATTGCTCAAGAATAACCACACCAAAAGGTGTCAGAAAAGGCCTCACCTGCTTTCTACGTTGCTCACGCTCCAACTCCCGTTTCGACCTCCTCAGCATTTCCGCTTCTTGAAACAGCCTGCGCGGCGCAGAGATGGTTGTATGGGAGGGAGAATCAGTGCAAATGGTGGGGGGAACGTCGAGCAAATGGTGGGGGGACGCGGGGTGCAAGATGCAAGAATCCATTCAAAAATTTAGAATCTGGCGCTGGCGTTGGCCACTAGGGATTGTGGAGCTGGACGTTGGTGATGCGGCCGTACCGAAAATGATGAGTGCATCCCTTCGACCCTTCCTTTGGGACTCAACCAGGAAAAGGAGTCGAGCGGTGATGTCAAACTATACTACGGACAGCATTACAATAATAATTTATTTAATCCTGACGGTGGCGGCGCCCCATAAACATATCCCCGCGCCGTGCCGTACTTCACATCTCTCGAGGGGGTCTCTAATAATTCGAGCACACTCAACCGTGTTAAGCAAAAGTCAAATGCACCATAATAATTTGACAATTAATTCACACCAAAGTGGCGGCAGGCCGGGCGCCTGCCTGTTGTGTTTGCCTTCCGAATACGTTGGAGAGAGATCCATCCATGGCTGATAAATTCTTCCCAACTCTCTAATTGCACTCAATGTATTGGTCAAAGCTGGGAGGAACAACAGCCCATGGTGAGGCATCCATCAAGAAAAAAACGGGGTGCTAGAAAGCTCAGCGGCCGACAGTAGCTGTCGATTATCACCGTTAGCCACTTCTCTTCAACTGGTGGTACCATGGGTAGCACAAGGCATCATTCCTTGTTCTATCCTCGACAATGGCCTCCGCTGTGGTGTACTGAACTACGTACTAACATTGCTAGGGCACCATGTGCTCTGCTACAGGATGATCTAGGTGTGGTGTTCTGACATATACCAGATATTGCTAAGGCAGCATACCTTGTCTTACTGGGCTCGCCTTCTTAGCAGCCTGTAATAAGATGCTCCTCGTACATTGTGCCACAACACCCAAGTTTATTCCTAGCATCATCTGCTTCCATTCGGTTCATTCATCGGCTCCATGTCTCAACTCGGAGCGCTAACACTTCCATGGGCTGCATTCGATGGGATATACACACCTCTCTGTGTTTGCCTCCAGCTTCTCTGGCGGGAGCACCTTTCGGTAGGTCTTGAGGAATGCTCTGGGCAGCACAGAGAAAATGTGGGCATAGAATAGGAAAGCAAGTGACAAAAGAAATAAACCCGTGTACACGGAAAGCAAGTGACAAACAAGATAAACCCATCGACATGGAAAGCAAGTGACAAACGAAATAAACCCATGTACATGGAAAGCAAGTGACAAACAAAATAAACCCATCGACATGGAAAACAAGTGACAAACCCTTAACAGGCCTCTAGGGATGCCCCGGGAAACTTTTAGTGGTAGCAAAGAAGATAACTAGATGGTAGTTAAGTTAGAACACAGCGCGTGATACGGACGCAACAACACATAAAAGCCAAACGATGACAACAGGGATTCGGATTCACAGTCAACAGCGAAATGCATGTACAATGCCGCAGCTAGAAAAGTTAGCTTGTGGACTAGCCACAATGCACCCACACCCACACCAGCGTTACCACGATCAATACCTTTGGACGCTTCTTCCTCTTACTGCCAGGAAATAATTGTAACTAACCAAAAATCTTTCCAACCGAACGCGCCAAGCGTCAGAATCAGGCCTCGCCTTGTGAGGAATGCAAAGCTAATTACATAGCATGACATGAGAGATCCACCAATTATAATAATGATTGTACTGGAGACACAGTAATTACATAGCATGACATGAGAGATCCACCAATTATAATAATGATTGTACTGGAGACACAGAGCGATATGAGGTGCTGGGCCTGGCACTACTTGATTGTACGCGCGTGCCCATGACGCAAATAAACCCTGCAGGGCACCGTCGCCGCCCAGATGCCCACCCACCTTTCCTTGGCAGCTTTCTCCAGCTCCCTCGCCTCTTGCCGCTTTTGCCTGGCAACCCAGCATGGTGTAACAGCCGACAAGCAGCCAACAACGATGCCCCGTGTCGTCAGGTCCCCCACAAGTTTTAGTCCACCTTTCTGGGCGGGAGAGCCTAAGCAAATAATTACGGAAATGGTCAGCTTTGATTTTTAAAAGAACACTGTAGCGGTCGCTACAATATTCAGCTACTGCAGAGTATGTGTTCATGGCTAATGGATAAGGTGCTCGAACGGCATCCTGGCACGAGAAACCCGGGCACTTTGCACTTCAGTGCACCGTATAAATATGTTTAGTATATAAAGTGAGGATATAAATGTTTTGGCTTTGCAAGGCAATCTCCTCCATCAAGTGGTTCGATTCCAGCCACTATGGTGGTTGGAAAATTTGGTGACAGATGGTGTGCGCAGCAACAAAACAAAACATCACTGATGGCCGATTGGAGTCCTACATATCATAAGCACCCATACTACTATAAACACTTGCATCAGCCCGACACGTATCCAGTCTCCATACCTCCAGCCACGATGCATAATTACCACTGATAACGTGCCAGCAGATTCCACCACAGGGGCACACATGGTGCGACCCATGCCCCTGCTGCTGCCACACGCTCTACCATGCTACCTTGTCGTATGCAGAAAACAACACCTACTGGCACACGCGCGCCACACAACCTTCTTGCATCCATCACCACACTAGCCACAGGCGCACGCACCGATCATGCCCAAGCTGCAGCAGGCGCTCCACACACTCCGCCTGCATGTCCACCTCGCCCGCGGCCCGCCCGTCCCTCCGAAATGTCATCGCGCCTCCGCGATTCCCAACCGCCCGCCCCGATCCAGCCCCCCCGCGCGTCCTCCCGGTCGACCCAGGGTCCCTGGCGGCAGAAGCGCCATCGTCCCTGGAGCCGTCGTGGCCGCTCCGGCGCGTGCGCACGCGCGCATGCGTCCGCGGCGATGCCAGCATCCTCAAGTGATCCTCGCGGGACAACGTGCCAGCGCTCTCCCTGGACCCCCTCGCTCCCCGCTGCGGCGTGCTGGCGCCTCCCGGCTCGCGTCCCTTGCTGCTGCTGCCTGCCCCGTGGCCCCGGGGAGTCCCATGCTGAGATCTAGTCCCGTGGGGAGAACCCTGCGTGCCCTTGCTCTTGCCCAGCTTCTTTTGCTTCCTCCGCCCCTTGCTGCTCGCAGCCCCTGCGCCGGATGGCAGTCGTTCCTCACCGTGATCACCATCGCCGCCACTGCCATCCCCGGCACTGCTATGGTCCGCATCCTCTGGCCCCCCACAGATGCCCCTGGGCCAAGGGTCATAGTCGCTGTTGCTGGTGGCGGAGGGCCCACCCAGAGGGCTCGCCTCCCACCCGCTCACCTCCTCGACCTCGCCCGACACATTGCCATCGCCACGCAGGCTGCTCCTTCCACCGCCCTCTGGGGAATGACCGCCACCTCTCATCGCCCGCGCCATCCTGCCCTCATGGATCCCAACACCCTCGCGAGCGCCCCGGCGCTTCGGACTTGAGCTCTCCCCGTGCCCCTGATGGCGGCCCGTCGCACGACCCACGCCGCCCTTGTCCGTCCGGGCCCCCCTGCCCCGGCTCTTCTTAGACTTGCCGTTGCCCCCCGCATGCTTGCTGCCACGTGCGGGCACACCCATGTCACCCTCCCCCCCTATCGACTTCACCCTCTCTCGCAACGCCTCCTCTGCCATGTCCTCTCCCCGGCCCTCGGCTACATCCCCCACGACGCGCTGGCCCACATCCCCCGCACTGAACGCGTGGCCGACCGCGCTGGCCCAGACACCATCCGCGTCGCTGGTGCGTCGACTGCCCCCCCGACTCAGCCGCCCCCCACCCCTGCCCCTCGGTGACTCCACCACAGGCTCCAACAATTGGATTGGGGGGGGGATCTCGCACACGAGCGGGGCGAGCGAACCACCCTCCTCCCCACTACCCCGCGCGGCAAGCGCACCCGCTCCACCACCATGGCCTGCGCCCGAGGACGACCCGTACGACTCCCGCAGCGGCGACTCCCCGGTACCGGGCAACTGTTCCATCAATTCCCCCTTGTTGGCACCAAACCAGGAGGGAGACGACCCGTCTCCATCGCCACGGTCGCCAGTATCACTCTCCTGGCTCTCCGGCCATGCATTCGTCCCACCCCCGGACCACCCAATACCATTCCTTCGTTCGCCCCCAGGGCCAACCATGGCCCCGCCCTCTGGACCCACCATCGACCCTAGCTCTCGCCCCCCATGCGACACCATCATGCTGCCATCTGCCCCTCGCCTTCCAGCCCCTCCCGAGTCCACCGGGCGTGGGGTGGCATCCTTACCTCGAGACTTGGCACTGGTCGTCCCCCGTCCCGGTTGGGGGAAGGTCAGCGCGCCCGAGGGGCTGCTGCTGCTATTCGGGGAGCTGGCACCGTCACCCTCGATTGGCCGCGAAAGGCCACGATGGGAGCTAGCACCCGTCACCCCTGCACCCGATGATGACTCATCCCCCGCCCCTGTTCCGCCCGCACCCTGGGAATCACGCGTGGCCACGGACGGGCGTCGGATGCCACTGTTGGTGGTGCCATCCCGCTTCCCCCCCCCATCCCGCCATGCCCCCTCCTCCCGCCAGGACTTTAGGGTGACTGTGTCGTCGCTCGGCCGACCGTCATGGAGGGAGATGGATGACCCCGAGGTATTAGGGGGGGGAACGGTGGCGCCCGATGGGGGGCCGGATGAGAGGGAAGTGGCCGCAGGTGGCTCATGGGGGTGGGGGGTGGGGGGGCTGGATGCCTCAGGGGACGGCGAGGGTACTGAGATCGATGGTCCCCCCCCTCCCTCTGTATGAGGCTGGCTCGAATCTTTCTTCCCCGCCTGCTGCTGTTGCTGCTGTTCCTGCCCTCCACTTGCGGTGCTCGACTGCGGGATGCTGCTCAGGGTGCCAAGCTCAGTGCGAACCGCCCCTTGTTGAACACCCTCGGCGTGAGGGACCTCAAAGCGGGAGACCTCGGGGGAGCCGCTGTCGTGGCTGCCGTCGCTGATGTCAGCGATCCAGCTCGTGCGCCGGGTGATGACCTCACGAGAGCTCTGAGGGAGGCCCTCCCCAATAGCGCCCTCTTTTGCTAGGGGTGTGGCCCCGTGCGTGGCGGTGGACCCGCTACCAGCGCCCCTAGCTGGCGACTTGCTTTCCTCGTTCCATGGAAGTACGCCCGACTCCTTGTTCCCATGGTGTGAACTTGAAATGATCTCTTTGATACCTTTGGCCCCACCATTCCCGTCAAGTTTGCCGATGTCCTCGCCTACACCATCCTCGTGCCCTGTGTGGGCCGCGCTGGCGTGTAGACCTGTGGGATGCGCCTCGTAGCTCTCCACGCGCTTCTCGACGGTGGGGGACTCGGTTGGGCTCTGGGGGCACGACAGGCAGAGCACGCAGAGCAACCAAGGGAGGGGCGCTGGGTGCGAACCGCGTCACGGCAGCTCACATAGCCGCAGTATGCATTACCTAGCCAACGGCAGAGGGAGGGAAACCAACACATAAGCGGGAGAGAACGCGCCTAGACATACACGGAAGTGCATTTGCACACAAGCGACTTGGCAGAAGGACATGGTGCTGTTGTAGACGTCCTAAACGGAAACAAAGGTCACATTTCCAGACGCACTTGCAAAGCAAAATTTTGCAAACTAACCTGCTGCCCACGGGAAGGCTTGGTCATGACATGCATATGCGAGGCAGGATACTAGTAGGCGGGCGTTCCCGTACTTTGCTTCTCATGAGAACGTGAACCAGCAGGGTGGCCCCAGATAAGCACGCACCGGGCCTTGGTAGATCGGCCTCGTGGGCGCGAATTGGAGCCCGAGGTCGTCCAGCGAGATGGAGATGTCGCTGTCCTCGCTCCCTGCCTCGTCCCTCTCCGCGTCGTCCATCGCGTACCCCTTTAGTCCATCAATATGTCCTTACTCCAGCACTTACCCCTTAGTCTGTCAACGGCCCTTGCTATCGTACAACGTTGACTCTTAGTCCTCTTTTATCAATGGCCCTTCCCAGCGTACAACGTTGATTTTCGTCCTCTTCTATCAATGGCCCTTCCCATCGTAAAACGTTGATTCTTAGTCCTCTTCTTACGATGGCCCTTCCCATCGTACAATGATGACTCTTAGTCCTCTTCTTACGATGGCCCTTCCCATCGTACAATGTTGACTCTTAGTCCTCTTCTTACAATGGCCCTTTCCATCGTACAACATTGACTCTTAGTCCTCTTCTATCAATGGCCCTTCCCATTGTACAACGTTGACTCTCAGGCTTGCAACGACCGGAGGGAAAGGTTGCCCTGTTGGAGACACCGTCACGTATCGCGCGTTTCCCGCAGCGAATCAACACCTGTGGCGAAGAGAAGTGGATCAGTGGGATAAGGCAATCACAAAGGCAAACGTAAAAGCAATGCATTTAGTGTCGGGCCTAACTTTTCCATAGCCTGGGATCATACCATGTGCGTTGCAAGAATTACCAGGAGAGTATGCCGGAACTTTCTGGTCGTTAGCTTCCCATGGCCCTGTCAGGTGCTTGGCTTCGTAGCCTGTCTTATGTGCAAGCTGCGCCCCATCCACTAGCTTTACCGCGGATGGCTGAATAAGAAACCAATGATCACCTTGCTTACAAATTATAACATACCAATAGATCCTGTACGGCCATGCCTTTACCATGTACCTGCCTTTATACATGGATTCATGAATGCATCGTACCTGCCTTGCATTAATCCTACTTATTACTTGGCGTAGAATTCGAGATATTTTGAGAGCTCTGAAGTTGGGCAGTGGCGTGGTTTTATGGCAGGTCAAGTTCCATTTGGTGGTTGGTTGGTTGTTGTTGTGGTTGGTCGGTTAGCCAATCAACCTACTCAGCTCAAGGCTTGGCTAATGTCTCTGCTGGCTGCGTGGGCATCGAATTGAGCAGGTGCTTGGACACTTGGGCAGTAGAGTAGGTAGTGATGTAAGTGTGAGCATCAAACCGGTTAGACATGGAACAGGCGCGTCCCATCCCGTCAACAACGAAGATTTGACTACAGAAAAGTACAAGTGCACATACATGCACGCAGGTCATTAAAAAGTCTTTCACTTACATCAAAAGAGACGACATATATGACCAAAAAAAAGAAATCACGGCGGCATAATTGGATGACGGAAAACCACGGAGACGTTTGACGAGCAAAACAGTGCACCCTTATCGTCGTTAAAAAAAAATTTTAAAAAAGGAAAATAGTGCCTTAATGCGTGTCCATTCGCGGGGAGTTCTAAAGCCCAAACGACAACAACGTCAAGATACCCCGAGCGTTAAACATCGGGTCAATCTAGCATTCCCGGCGATTCCAAGAATACGCCTTAAAACAGTAAGCATCCTAGGTCGCATGCAATCTCCGAATTTCATTACCTTCGCATCTTACACCCAAGGTAATGCTTTTTTAAAGTTTAGGATACACAATCGCAGAGGGAAATCAAAATTTGGCAATAATGCGGCTTACCCAACGGCTACACAGGGTGCCAAGTTTTTTTCTCGCATTTCCCAGCAATTCCAAGAAGGCGTCCCAAAATATATATTGCTCTCATCCTGTTCTCATCCGTTGTCAGGGGTAATGAACGATCAAATTTAATTGACCTCTCGCTTGTTTGTTATTTAAGCATGGGACACTGATTTTGATTTAGGCACTGGGAAACTGATGATGAGTACAGAGTAGTCATTTGAATTAGGGATTAGCGAGGACACGCATTCAGTAAATGTGTACTGTACCTAGTCCTGCAGACCTGCATCGTGCACGGTCCGTCGCGGTACTTACGATACGGTGCGTCGTTCGTGCGTCGTGAGTACTGCCAACGGTCATGTTGAAAGCCGCGCCGCGCACGTGTAGGTGAAAACGAAGACATGCGAGTGTAGGTTTTTGGAGGTCAGTTTTTTGCGAACCCACTTGCCACCGAAGGCAACTTGATTTTCAATTTGGGCGCAGGGCTTGGCGGTTGATTAGTTCTGCATGCGCCACAGCCTGGTAACAAGAACGGGCATTCCAGAGAGTATCGCGTCGATTAAGACGGAAATCGCGTGCGCGCACATCGAGATATGGATGCCAACTTGCCCGTTTCATGGTTATGTTGCGTTTCGAGGCAAAACCGGATCAGACTGTCGCCCAGAAGAATGATGCTTTGTTTAGTTGTTCAATAATGGCAAGAATTACAGCATTGGGAAGTGACAGATAGGGACATCTGCCATTTGGTCGTCAAGGATAGGCGGGCTCGTGCCTCTTGGAATTGGTTTCCCTTCCTCTTGGGGCGATCTCCGTGCTCTCGATTTCGGTGCTGGACATCTGCTGCTGTTTTTGCTGGGAATGTGGACGCGTTTGGATGTCATTCTTGCGCTGATTGTGGGGGTACGCTCAGAGCTCGTCCGACTACGTCTGCCTATTCATGGCTGTCGTTTCCTGTACCAAGAATGTGCGTGAAATATGAGGTGGGAACCCGGGCAGCAGAATCCTGGTGGTCCACGATCCAGCAAGGTGCGGCAGGATCGGTCAGGTACGTGTTTACGGTGAGTTTGCCAGGTAATCCCTAGTTCATAGGTTCTTTGACGATTCAGAAGTGGCAGAAGCGTCAGCCTCTAAACAGCGCCTACCGGCACATTTGTTGCAGATGTGGCGCGGACTGATGAGTGATACCATTCCGTAATTTTACTTGGTGATGTATTTCATCCACTGTATCCCAGCACGCGTTGCGTTCTTTTGGCTTCATGCTAATCATAATGAATTTATAAACATAATGCATGATGTGCAAATGACGATGTTAGCTGGCGCCTAAGCCATATGGCGTGTATAAATGATGAATTAATTAATTAAACTCGTGCTCCCGTTGGGGAGTCACGGAGCACCGAAGTGCTTTTAATCCCTGTGTGTGCACTACAGGAGAAAGGGCAGAGACCCCCAGTCTCCTTCATGCCAAAGGCATGCCACAGCTGCATTCGGGCGCGCTAGCTAAAAGGACAGGCTACCGATCCGGCAAACTGTGGGTGCAACAAGACCCATGTAAGCGTGGCATAACAAGTAGCGTGGGCAAGTAATCTGAACATAGCCAGGGCGTAGCATGGCTGTACTAGAACTAGGCTAAGGCTATGGCGGGTTGTGTACCGTGCGTTGGCGGCACGTGACTAGGTATGTTGGCACAGCTAGGCAAACATTATAAGCATGGCTGCCTTAGCGGCAGTGACTCCAATGGTTACAGGCTGGGGCTATGGCTATTCTAGCCCGCTGGGGGCGTCCACATCTTGTGGTTGATCATCAGGTCCCCGCCCCTCCAGTACACCTTGGGCTTCTGTGGGTCCTGCTTATGGCGGAGGTATTCCGGCCACAGGTCGCGTCGCTGCTGCTGCTGAGCGGGGGTCAGGTCGTCATCCAGCGTCCAGGTGAGGTCGTGCAACCGCTTGCGACGAGAGAGGAACCGCTGCTTATCCTCCGGGGAGGGGAAGGTGAGCAGGACTGGTGGGGGAGCCGCCTTGTCCCGTGAGTGGGGAAGGCGGTGGCACCCACGCAGTTCTACCTCACCTACCTGGCCCATGAGGGTAAGAAGCTGGTTATTGAGATCGTCAGCAAGGGAGGTTGACGTCTCACCTGGCTTCTGGGGGAAGCGACGTAGCACCACTCGGCACTCGCGGCGAGCGCGATCGGTGACCTCCCGTTGCTGGGCCTGGCGGTGGTCCTCCAGCTCCTGGAGCTTCGTGGCGACGGCGTCGGTGGTTGAGGCGGTCGCTGACCGCAGCAGGTCCGCATAGGAGAGCGGCGAGAGGTTACCAGCATCCTGCCGGGGTGGCTGGGAGGCAATGGTGGCCGTCTGCTCCGCTATCTTTGGGACCTGTGTGGCCAGGGCCTCGGTGTGGGCGGTGATGGCCTCAAGCTTCTTCATGAGCACGCCGCACTTGCCCTCCACCTGGTTAAGGCGAGAGACAAGTGCAGCATGCGTTTCCGAAGCCTGCGCCGCGGTGTGTAGCGCCGTGAACTGGGGTTGTAGCTTGTTGACGACCTTGGTTTCCACGTTGGAGACCCGGGCCTCGACCGTGTTGAGCGTGGTGTTCAGCGAGGTCATCTTCTCGGCCAGCGGCCAGGTCACGTGCTCCTCCAGCACTGCGCGGATGTCATCCTTGCAGAGGGAGGGAGACGATGGGGCTGCCGGCTGTGCGGGGGCTGGGGCGCTGAGCGCTCTGCTGATGTCGCCAAGGCTGCGCTGGTAGTAGCTGGTCAAGATAACCAGGCGTTGGCGGTGTTCGTCAAATTTATAGAGCCAGGACGTGTCGCGGTAGTCGATAGCCGCCCCCCCTCTCGTGTGCACATAGAGCTTCCGTTCCTGTACGAGGAACTGGAGAACCTCGACGCATTCCTGCGCGGCGACAGCTGCTGCCACGCGAGGAGGGAGAACCGTCGGTCGCCGGGCAAGAATAGGCTCCATTTGTGGCGATCGTGGCATGGTTTCTTGGGCTCAGGCGAGGCGCTTGGCGATGGGTCTGCTGGCGGGGGGTTGGCGAGCCCAGGCTGCATGCTGGGCAAGGACGATGGCGAGAGGGTTGGGCTGGGAGCCGGTAAGCTCCTTTTCCAAACCCCGTTTTGCTTTAGGGGTCGTCATATAGCTGCTTGTCACGTGATGACTTTGGCAATACTGCGTTTCAGCCGTAACCGATTATACTGGCGTGTGCGTCTCAAAAAAGCGCATCGAATGCAAGTGGTCTGACCGAATTTGGGGCTCAGGTGCAAAAGATCTGAACTCCGCCGTCAGCCATACCGCCGTCAGCCATTTCGTTCCAATCACCCCCTCGGCCTTGATGATGAATGACGCGGGTATGAACCGCTGGCTTCGCCCAGCCCAATCCTATTTTTCGGGGTCTGAAAATACCAAACTAAAATGGTGCATGCACAGCGCGGACAAATCCTAATAATTGGCCTTTTACAGCTGACTTTACAATGGAGCACAGCGCCGCTAGAATACGTGCTTACCGACTCAGGTCCGATATAGAAACAACATTCCATTGACTACTGAGCAGTGATCACATAAGTGTGCTCATAACGTGTTCAATCGAATTCTAGCTACAGCATCTCATGTATTCGCTTATTTGTAACTAGAGTAAGATACGCCGCGGCATCTAGGAATCCTACACATAATGATAGCACTCCTCTCATGCCATAAAGGCAAGCATCACATGACTACATATCGTGCACAGTGTCGCGTCCGCAACTGCACGCTCTCTTAGTCGTCCTGAATGTGGCTAAGTAGATCATCATCCGAAATGCTCAAACTCTCCATATTCGCCGCTGCCGCACTCTCCTGAGGTCTACCGTTCTGGTGGACAACCGGTGCCACCGGCGCCTTGTACACCGCGGCAACGGGCGCCACCGGGGAAACCACCACAGGGTACCGTGCTGGGCTGCCAGGAACCGCAAGCGCGGCATGCGCGGGGGGTATGCTAGCAGCCACCCCTGCTGCTGGCACACCGGTGGGAGGCCACCCGGGTGCTCCCACACTTACGCCACTCGCAAGAGGCTGCTGTGGCGGCGGCTGCTGCTGCTGCCACAACTCCTGCTGCTGCTGTTGCCGCTGTGCTTCTGCTAACGAACGCTCCGCTGTCTCCACGCGCGCCCTGAGCTCCGCCGCCTCCCTGCGCAGCTGCTCCAGCGTGGGACCCAGCTCGCCCATGATCTGTTGGCGGAGGGCGGGGCCCGCGCGCTCCAGCGCCGTGGTGACGTGCGCCTGCATCGCCTCCCGCATCGGCTCCCATGCTCTCCTCAGCTCCGCGACCAAAATCTCCTCGTTGGACGTGGACGCAGCGCCCGCGACACCAGTGCTTGCTACTGGCGCCTCTCCTGGCATGTCCCCAACGGGAGTTGCTCCACTGCCACCCGCCACCGACGCACCAGCGCTGTTCGGTGCCCCTTTGAGGGGTTGCCCATGTGAGGGAGCTGCCGTTGACGACCGATCCATCATGGCCTTGGTTGTACCGATGCCTGCGGATGAACCAGAACCACCAGGGGCGACCCCTGCCGCTGCACCACCCGGCGCGCCGCTGCCTGCTGCGGCCGCACGCCCCCCACCAACCGCACCCGCGGCGCCACCACCACCACCACCATCACGAGTAGCTCCCCCCCTGGTGGCATTGCCAGCCGCGCCCGGAATCCCCGCCGACGCGGCTTGCGTTGCGGTGGCACTACCGTTGGACTGCATACCCCGGCCTGCCTGCTTGTCCACTGCACCAGGACCCGCAGTGGCGCCGTTACTGTTGCCAGAAGAAGGTCGAGGCGCGCCAAAGACAAAGACCGGGGAAGGGGAGCCAGAAGCGGAAGCGGAGCCCTGCTCCCCTTGCTGCAATCTTCGATAGCCCGGCGCCGTGGTTGTTGCGGTAGCGGTGGCGGGAGTCATGGGCCCTGAGGCGGCCAGCGGTTTAGTCCCTGGCAGGCGCTGCGCTTGGAATGCGGCGCAGAGCCTCTCGACTGAGGGCGCGTCGAGCGAGAAGCGGTAGATGTGCTTTGTGCTACCGCCCGCCACCACCGTGCCCTGCAGCAGCGGATTGTACTGGGGCTCGGATAGCGGGCGGCAGTGGTCCAACCGCTCCACCGACACCTGCAAGGCATCATGGTGTTCATTACCCATCACAAACGGGCAAGCAGAGTGGTCATCAGGAGAGCAAGGACGAACACAAGGACACCTGGCGCACAAATAAATTAGCCTTCCCTCTTTTTAAATCCTCCCCTACTGCTCCCCTCTTTTAGACTCCCCTCTGCTTTCAAAGCCAAAACTGTGACTCACAGCCACCAAGAACGACAAGGGCCACCCAAATACGTCACATCTTCAACATCCAGCAAGTTGACCCCGTCACCAGTGACCAACAGCTGCCATGCACTGTCCCATGCCAGAGCGTCGTCTGCAGGCCGACATTCGCAGCCGAGGCATCCGGGAAACCAGGCGGGCAGACCAGCCAAACTCACCAGAAAAGAAGACGATCTTATCGGCTATCCAAGGCCAGCCACGTTTGGGGCCACTGGCCACATTTGCGGATAGGCCACCCGACCAGCCCAACTCCCGAACAACGAAGCCCATATTGCAGACTAGCCAAGAGGCCGGCCACACGTGCACCATAACATGCAGCTACTTAAAAATTCAACTTAAAGAGCCAGCAAGCCCAAGCAATCACAATAATTGAAAATTAAAGCACGCACGCACCTGCGCGGGGAATCGGCTCTGCCCACGGCCTCCGTCGGTCCACGCCTGTGGTAATCCGTCATCGGTCATCGCCATTCAACATTTTCACAATCCAGCCCGTAGTTTGGTCATCCATTGGTCATTCGTCATCCGTCATTTGATGCCCATCCATCGATTTGGGGCAGGCACCCACGTCGTGAAATGTACGGCACAGAATCAGCACACAATGACAGAACTGAGAACGGTATTTCCGTCAACCACCGCCCATCACAAACAAGCGTTGTATGATGTATGACTTGCATGCATGCGCATGGGGAATATTCCTGAATAGTAGCATAACAGTAGCTGTGACGCTGCATGGATCACAATCCTGTAGGCTCCTTTTTCCGTACATTTCAAGAGCGGTGTGACATGAAGAACATAGCATCCGTTAAATGTAAACAGATAATACCATCTACGAAACAGGAGCTTGTTTTCTAATGTATCTGTCTACACAGTCGTTGAGATCAGGTCGTGGTGTGGAGAACGTTGCGGCAGGTGTCACGCAAAGGAAAGCCAAATGACGATGATTCGGTGGATGGGTGGACAAACATTCGGGTGGGACAGTGTGGGCAGGTTGGGTTTCCCCAAAAATTTGCAAACTAACTGCATCCGGACGTGAGCCGCAGATACGAAACTTTGTGCACATGCACATAAAAAAACACTTTTCTCTGCCACCAACAGAAACACCTCCACTGCGAATCTGCCACAAGCACACAGCCTGGGCAATTTTAACGCACATCGGTAACTGGTAGTCACATTGCATATGTGTTTGTGACTGTTGCATGGCAGGTGTGCAGAACTTTCTAGTCACTACCTGTGTGACTGTTGCATGGCAGGTGTGCAGGAGTGTCTAGCCACTACCTGTGTGACTGTTGCATGGCAGGTGTGCAGGATTTTCTAGCCTCTACCTGTGTGACTGTTGCATGGCAGCCGTGCAGAACTTTCTAGCCGCTACCTGTGTGACTGTTGCATGGCAGCTGTGCAGAACTTTCTAGCCGCTACCTGTGTGACTGTTGCATGGCAGCTGTGCAGAACTTTCTAGCCGCTACCTGTTTGACTGTTGCATGGCAGCCGTGCAGAACTTTCTAGCCGCTACCTGTGTGTCTGTTGCATGGCAGCTGTGCGGAACTTTCCAGCCCCTACCTGGCAGCTTGTGGTTACCTGCCAACTTGTGCTTACTTTTACACATTCATGGGGCAAAGAAAAAATGCATCCCATACACCACGAGGAGCGGGATTCACATGGATTGTGCTCTTACATGTGGGTTGATGTTCAAGGTCCCGGCGCTTGTGGCCCGGAAAATTCCGTGAAGAAGGCGGTCGGTGTAGTTGAACAAAAACAGCAGCATGCCAGGCGTGATGCTCTGGACGTATTTCATGTGGTTGAACGGCAAGCCTGCGGGATGCACAAAAAAGGTTCGATGTCACCGGCAAACAGACTGTCACGATATCCCCACGTGCAAGGTCGCACAAACCCTGCTAGCGCAGACCTGCACACGTTGCCCCCCCAGACAGCTCCTCTGAGACAATCCACAAAACGGCGCATTTACACTGCATTAACTCCCATTCGACACGCGGGCATCCTATGTAAGACAAACCTAGTGAACTAGGTTAGAGTAATGGAAATGTTTCGTCTGCTGACAGGAGGAGCGTTCTGGAAGCATGCTGACAGCATGGGAGGGCGTGTGCCACAGCACAGATTCCCGACGCACCAAAAAGGTTGCTGTCAATGCACTCGTCCATCGTCTTCTTGGTGCATCCAAAAATCACGGCGGCTAGCTCGTTGCCAGGCATTTCAATGTACTGAGGGACGGGACTACTTTCCGATGCCATTTCCCCCCAGTGATAGTTGCCGAGTCCTGACAATTACACCCAACCTCAAATTGCCCTCCGACAAACGGTGTAAGCCATTTAACGTTGCAAGTAAAGTACTTTACACGAAATGTGGAGCGGGTCTTCCTACCGCAGAAACAAGCATGGCGGACATGATTGTGCATCGACCATGAGCAGACTGCTCACTACGGTAGGAGTGCGACCCATGAAGCACGGGAAAAACGGGCTCACATTCCAGGCCCGGCTTGCGGAATTCCTTGCCACGCGTCGCGCATAGAAGTGAAGCTATCCGTGAGTAACGACAGCAGAAAGGAAAACGTCGCATGTTCCCCGCTCCTTATCAAATTTGGCGGGAAGTTCGTTCTGCCAGCTGAAGGTGGGCAGCATAATGAGGACCGCGCTGAGGTGTCCCCTCGTAAGCGCCTTTACGAGCATGACGCTCAGGCACGTGCGTGCAGACGTTTTGCCAGTATCGTTGTGCAGCTCGGTACGTCTACATCTCGTTAGTCACGCTCAGCTGGTCCCTAATACTACATCAAATCCTGTCGGTGACAGGCAGTGGGCTGCTCGGCCGTAGTTTGGCCATAGCTTAGTTTTGTGTGCTGGAATAGGCGTGGACAACTAAGATCAAGCAAGCTTGGTATGCTTACGCTGTTGTAGTTTGGAGGGCCTGAAGATGGTGACATTTTCTGTTTTGGCCCGCGCAAGGTGGATATCCTTACGATGTAATGGAGGGCAATGTCTGCGACAAGCCATATTACGAGCCTCCGATTTGTTCATGCCTTCCGATGCCCACAGGTAAGAACCTGCGATAACTTTGCTTGCCTTGCCTATCCTGCGTTAGGTTGCCGCCCAGAGGTACGTGTCTGATCGAGCTTATAAATTTGCACCAGCCTTGGTAGTTACGCTGGCATTGATATTACCTACTGCGAGAGGTAGGGGCTCAGCATGCGTGTGGTTGTTTGTGGTCGGCACTTCCAGAGTGCAAGACAAGGCCTGCCCATGTGTAGGTTCACATTTGTCACATTTTTACGACAAAGCATGCGCCATGCACCGTCAACGGGAAATAGCCATGTGGATATCGCTGGGCTTTTGCGGGACGGGCAGGTGGTAAGGCTTTTGTAAAAATCCCATGAGAGCACCCAAGTCGTTCGCTGGAAGTTCTTCGGTTCCGCTCCCCAAACCCCTAAACGAGTCCACTCGGCTATGGCAAGTGCTTGTGGGCATGCAGTTCCTGCGACTGGAAGGGACGCAGCTCCGTTGCCCCTGCCAGGGGCTTGCACACCCTTGCTGTGGCATCTCGACGTCCTGTAGATTCTGGCGACGTCACGGACAGCAACCGTGCCGCGTCAGACAGCAACCCTGCTGCATCGGACAGCACCGCTAGAACTGCATCGGCCCCGACAACCCCATCCCCCCCTCAGCAGCAGGCTTCATCCAGCACGCATGCGCCATCCGGGGAGGTTTGGATCGACCGGTCCAAGTTGTCCATGCCACAAGGTGCGCACGCAGCAGAAGCCAGAAGCATGTGGGTGGGTGGGTGTCCACGCAGCGGCCAGCATAAATCATGGATGTGGGCGTGGGTGTCCATGCAGCGGCCAGCATAAAGCATGTGGTGTGTGTGTGTGTGGCGGCCAGCAACCCGCACGCGTGGGTGTGTGTGCGCACATGCCAGCATAGAAGAACCCATGTTATGCCTTGTTGGGGGTATGTGCGCTCAGGGGTGGGCGTGGCCGTGGCCGTGGCCGTGGGCGCAGGCGTGGGTGTGGCCTGGGGTGGGTGCGATGTTTATTCATAGCCACTGTCCATCTCTACATCCTGACTGAGAACGTTCCGGTCATGTTGCTTTTTTTCCAGGGCCGTCTCGTGGACATCGTTTGCTTTTGTGTGTGTAATGGTTATGGACAGCTGTCACCCATGTTATCATGTCACCATGATATTTTGTCACGATGCTATCGTGTTATCCACCATCTCGTTCATCCTCGATCTCCTCGTTGTGATCCGCCAGAGATACGGCGCTCCGGTGCCGCCGCTGCAGAAACGGAGCTGGTGCGCCACCTGATTGCACGCATCATGGTGAGGCTGGTGATAGGTTCACAAGAGGGGATTGCAGGCGTATAGTAGTAGAAATAGGAAATATAGGGACTATGCGGAGTCTAGGGACAGATGGTGCGCCTCCTGACCGCGCACATCACGGTGAGACAAATAACTATAACTAGTAAGTACTGATAAATACTACTACTAAACTAATGTTGTAGGGGAGCTTAGGGCTTTGGCTCACCCAATAGCCTGCGCCGTGGAGAGACGAGTACTCAGATAAAGAAGAGAGGATTAGAGGGACGGTGCGCCGCCTGATAGCCTGGGGCCGCTAGTGATTACGACTGTGGGTAGAGAGAGGGGAGAGTTCACTGTGCTCCTATACTAAAGATATATCTAGCACGGGTATATTTTTAGACACCTGACGTACTGAGTTGTCCTAGACACGTGCGGTATTCCCCCTCTCTCCTGTGGAATGTATTTCCTCCTTTGGGATGAGGAACCTGGACACGTGCGGTATTCCCAACCCTCTTTGTGCCCTCCTTTGTGATGAGGAACCTGGACACGTGCGGTATTCCCAACCCTCTTTGTGTCCTCCTTTGTGACGAGGAACCTGGACACGTGCGGTATTCCCAACCCTCTTTGTACCCTCCCTTGTGATGAGGAACCTGGACACGTGCGGTATTCCCAACCCTCTTTGTGTCCTCCTTTGTGACGAGGAACTCACAACGCGGAGCAGTCCGAGGGAGGATATGTGCATTCATGTGTGTGTGTGTGTTTCATTTTATTATAATTGTGATTCTAGTGCATGAGCGCTACAATGTCCTTGCAAGCAGACACAAGGGGGGGTGACCATTGGGCGTAGCGGTCACTACAGGGGCTGCACGGTAGTGACAACCATTCCACCTTTTCCACTTGAACAGTGTGACATTATGAATTACCGGCCCTGTTTAAATTGCCAACCGTTAATCTCATGCCAAGCTGTACGAAATGATGACGAGCCTCTGGAGAGGGTTGATTCAAGGGTTACGTGACGCAGGGACGGGTATGTGCAGTATAGAATGGGGGAGAGGGGAAGCCCCCCGCGTCGAGTATCAGAGAAATCTTTGCTGCTCTGGGGGACGAAGGGTCGGAGCTCGAGGATGGCCACTTATTGCGGTATACGCAACAGTATCGCTACAATATACGCTACAATATACTCAGGCAGGCAGGCAGGGGTCCGTGCATGTTTTGTACCATGCGCAGCCTAACTGTGCGTCATGTGCCCAGGCATGGGGTCTTGCCTGTCGGCTCGACCCTTGCGAAGCACAACGATTACATAATGCTCTGAATACCGCAGTTGTGCTGCACTTTACACGATGTAGGTGACTCTGGCGTCCGTAGTGAAAGTGTCCTGAGGTTTTGTAGGGGGCCCGGGAGGATGGGGGGGGAGGCAGGAAGCTGGGGGGTGAGTGGGAGAGGCAGGAAGCTGGGGGTTGAGTCTGAGAGGCAGGAAGCTGGGGGGTGACTGGGAGAGGCAGGAAGCTGGGGGTTGAGTGGTAGAGGCAGGAAGTTGGGGGTCGAGTGGGAGGGCCATGGGCGTGGGCGGTCTACTACAACGAAGCATCACGCTATGTGAGCTATGAGCAAGGCACGGTCGTGATTAATTCTGTCATAGGCAGCGGGGTCTTGACCATTTCGCTCTTCTCTATTCTACATGGTTCCTTCTGTGCTGGCGTTAGTGTGCATTGGAGTCAGCACCCACAGTGACACAGATGTCACTATCCTTCTCGGCCTGGCATGGTGCCATGTGGACGCGCGAACAGCTTGATGGATGGGTGCCTTGGTACTTCGGTGTTCACATGATTTATTTGTTTGTGCGCATTTGTGCACGCGCTTGTTTGTGCATTTTTGTGTGCAATTTGTGCATCCCTGCTTGGTGTGCGGCTTCGTTGTTATGCCCATCGGGGTCTCGCGTGCCGACTGACCCTTGACCAGTTTGGTGGCGGCCCGCTCACCATGGCCGAGTTCATGTCGGCCGCACTCACGCACCCCACGGGGGGCTTCTACATGCGTTCGGACGTGTTTGGGAGCAAGGGCCATTTCGTGACGTCGCCAGAAATCAGCCAGCTGTTCGGCGAGGTGAGACTTGATGATTCTTTCCTGTGAAGTGAGGGCAGCCAGCTGTTTGTTTGAGGGGAGACACACCAGCTGTTTGGTGGGATGGATGCGGGCGATGCCAGTTTGCCTTGTGGGAGCGTGCCCGCTCAATTGCTGTCCTTGGCCTACTTTTGCTGCGCACAGATTTCCTGCCTCACTTTGAGTTTGTATAAACCTGGCAAGTAGGCAGGACCAGGGAAGCTGAAGCTTGAGGCGGTGACGACATGATGTGCAGTGCAGTGTAGTTTGATGGCTGTGAGTTGCGTTCTTCTGCTTTAAGTGCTCTTACTCAGTCGTGATGCCGTGCTGTTCCTGAGCGCACTCCCTTGCTAACATTCCCTTGTATACCCTAGCAAGGTATATCACACAAGGCATATCACAGCATATCACACAAGGCATATCACAGCATCTCACAGCATAGCACAGCATAGCACAGCATAGCACAGCATAGCACAGCATAGACAGCATAGCACAGCATAGCACAGCATAGCACAGCATAGCACAGCATAGCACAGCATAGCACAGCATAGCACAGCATAGCACAGCATAGACAGCATAGCACAGCATAGCACAGCATAGCACAGCATAGCACAGCATAGCACAGCATAGCACAGCATAGCACAGCATAGCACAGCATAGCACAGCATAGCACAGCATAGCACAGCATAGCACAGCATAGCACAGCATAGCACAGCATAGCACAGCATAGCACAGCATAGCACAGCATAGCACAGCATAGCACAGCATAGCACAGCATAGCACAGCATAGCACAGCATAGCACAGCATAGCACAGCATAGCACAGCATAGCACAGCATAGACAGCATAGCACAGCATAGCACAGCATAGCACAGCATAGCACAGCATAGCACAGCATAGCACAGCACAGCACAGCATAGCACAGCATAGCACAGCATAGCACAGCATAGCACAGCACAGCACAGCATAGCACAGCATAGACAGCATAGCACAGCATAGCACAGCATAGCACAGCATAGCACAGCATAGCACAGCATAGCACAGCATAGCACAGCATAGCACAGCATAGCACAGCATAGCACAGCACAGCACAGCATAGCACAGCATAGACAGCATAGCACAGCATAGCACAGCATAGCACAGCATAGCACAGCATAGCACAGCATAGCACAGCATAGCACAGCATAGACAGCATAGCACAGCATAGCACAGCATAGCACAGCATAGCACAGCATAGCACAGCATAGCACAGCATAGCACAGCATAGCACAGCATAGCACAGCATAGCACAGCATAGCACAGCATAGCACAGCATAGCACAGCATAGCACAGCATAGCACAAGGCATATCGGAGCATACGCGACACGGCGTCTCTTGCTGCACATCTGCCATGTCGCGGGCTACTCACGATGCATCCTTTCCCCCTGAACCCACCACGTTGGCATCGTGTTTTTGCTCCCTGTTGTGTGATGGTCAGATGGTCGGTGTCTGGAGCGTGTGCCTGTGGGACCAGATGGGCCAGCCCAACAACGTGGCGCTGGTGGAGATGGGGCCAGGCCGAGGCACGCTGATGAAGGACCTGCTGCTGGTGAGTCTTGGAGGAATCCTGTCGACTGTACCAAAGGGTGGACAGTAAGCTGCCATGTGCCATGCACCTTTCCAAACAGCTGCATGCACAGGTACATGTACCGTTCCAGACAGGTGCCATGCAAATAGAATGTGCCATGCGGACTAAAGGGTGGATCGTCAACAACCTGCAAGTGAGCGTAGTAGCTGCTGGCACTGTTACTGACGGGTGCATTGATGATGGGTAAGTTGGTGTTTGTGACTGCTGGCACTTGGCGGTGGATGCCAGTGGAATCCATTGGCAGAGGATGCGGGATGCCAGTGGTAACAAGTGGGTACATGAATGCCCGCTGGTAGGGATACCTACGATAGGGACACCAAGTTAGTTTCTTATTTTTGATTTGTTGGTCATTTGTGGGGTGATGGCCTTGTCATGAGCTAAGGACTTGGCAAGTGGCCAGACGAAGCGAGGAGATGCCCCTGTATTTCCTGCCATCTATGGGGCCATCAGCACCCTGCATCAGTTGCCACCCACGGCCCACTACCCATGGACCCTGCACCTGGGGTATCCTGCTTCTGATGGGCTTTCCTGGTCTGCTATCGGGGGGTGGAGGGTTGTCTTTATTCACGGCTTCATGGGCAAGCGTCTGTGTTGGTTTATTTGTGTGTTTGGGGCTTCTTAGAATGTGTGAAGGAATCATTGAAACGGAATGTATTTTTTTTCTGTTTTTCGTATGGCCCACTTGTTTGCCGTCTGCCTTTCCTGAGTGTCGGCCCATCATGGGACTCTTCCCTTTTCGCATGACAGTAGTGAATCATTACTTCCGTACCAGGTGACGTTCTATCATAAGGGAGCATGGTGTATACAGCAGTGCATGACAGTAGTGAATCATTACTTCCGTACCAGGTGACGTTCTATCATAAGGGAGCATGGTGTATACAGCAGTGCATCCACATTCATCCCAATCACATATGAGCATGGAAAAGTGCATGATCGTGGGAGTGTTGTTCCATTGCCACCCATTCTTTGTAATACCATTCTTTTAAACCATAAGCCCTGAACATTTCTTTGTATCAATTCCATTCTCCTAAAACCTAAACCTTCACCTTTACAACACACCGTTCTCGTAAACCCTAAAACCTAAAACCTAAACCGTAAACCTTCCTGTGCACCAATACCATTCTCCTGTGCAAGCATGCATTTGAACTCTTGAACTGACTAAGCCTTGTCCCTTTCCTTGTCCCTCGCCGCCTGTGCTGTGGCTGCACGCGGCACGCAGGCCATGGGCAAACTGCGCGGATTCGCGTCTGCTGTGCGTCTCCACCTGGTGGAGGTCAGCCCCGCGCTGCAAAAGATGCAGTACGAGACCCTGCAGTGCGTGCCCACGGAGATGCCAAGGGGGGCAACGCCCATCGACTCTAAAGGCGGCCCAAACGCCCCAAGTGAGCCCTCTAATGTGGCACGCCTCTCTGCGACACCTGCCAGTGTCACCGGGGCGAATGGCAGCACAGACAAGGAGGAGGGGAAAGGGGAGGCAGGGCCCAGCAGTCCCAAGGGCATGCCAAGTGTCCCTGATGTCGCAACGTGCCAGCTGGCGGGCATGTCCATCCCGGTCGAGTGGCACCGGTCGCTGGACACTGTACCCCAGGGTGAGTCGTGGAGGATTGCGTTTGGGGCAGTAGGCAATACTTCGGCATTTCATTTTGTTGTAATTTTATCTCATTTTTTTTTCAATATCACAATTTTCATTAGATAGCTGTAAAACCATGTGGGTATGTCCCCTTGAGAAATGGCTGATATTCACACAGGCGTTGTCAGTCGTTAGAGTAGTGTATAGGGCAGGTATGACGGATGTTGTAGTGTATGCCAGGCCACAAGCAGGCTCACTGTAAATCGAAATGGTACGATTGTTTGTGTTTTATGTTGCCTTGGCACCATGGCCTTGATCTGTCATGTGACGTCCTATATGAATAAGGTAACATCGTCTATTAACGGAATAATGGTGCTATCATTGCTGTCGGGTTACCAGGTTTACTCCACTGACCAGACAAGCCTGAAATGGTTTGTTTTAGTTGGAAATAGTCCTCGTGGTCCGTGCAGTAGACGGCGGCAGCTTTGAAGAAATGGCTTTGGTTCAAGATGCATGGACATTATCGTAGTGTAGACGGGACAAACATCGTTGACACATGCAAGGGCAAAACCTGTTCTCATCTGTACTCCTTATTCCATTGCTTTTGGTGCTTGCCTTGCTCATTCTGTATCTGCCAATCAGGGCCTGCCATCATCATCGCACACGAATTCTTTGACGCGCTCCCGGTCCACCAATTCCAGGTATGCGGCCGCTGCCGTGCTGTTTGCCACGAGAAGCTGTACGCTGTGAAATACGTTTGCCTTGTCACACACTGTCTGCTGCACTATAGGAGTCACGTGCCGCACTTGCATGTCCACCGAGGGAAGAGAAAACATGCGTCAGCCATGGGATTTCACCTCGGCGGTTGATGCTTGTGTTGCAGCCTCCGCGGATTCAAGCCATACGTCACACAGAGTTTGGCTTTCGTGAGTTTCATCCCAAGCCGAGAAGACACGAAAGGATGCTCATTAGTATTGCAATAGAGACTATTCTGAGCACTGGCTAAAGCACTTAAGTTGCTGGTAGCTCTCGCGCTGAGTCGTTGCTCTTGTGGGCACGTCTTTTGTTTCCGTTTAATCAATGCCATGCCTCCCCGCAGCCAAGTTGTTGGAAACTGATCATATTGCCAAGTGCCGTACCATACGGTCGCGATGGCCCCTGCTGTGTGTACCTTGTGTTACAAACCTTGTGGTGGCATCCATGGCCGAGAGCAGAAGACCGAGCGCGGGTGGTGTGAACGTCTTGTGGATCTGGCGCCGCCGCCCGCAGAAGGGGAGACCCCAGACAAGTAAGCGCGCTAGGGTCTATGAGCTAGGGTGTGCGAGCCCATCTCAGGGTATATGAGCCTATGCTAGGGTATATGAGCTAGCGTGTGCGAGCCCAGCTCAGGGTATATGAGCCTAGATTCCATTCTATTAGTTCACGTTACATGCCTCAGGAGCACAGGGACACGGGGGGGTGTAGAGTCGGCCATCTTAGCCTAGTGTAGCGTAGCTTTAGTTAGCTCTAGCTTGGCATTTCTCTACTTGGCTCTGAGGGTGCTTTTGCTCTGAGCCAGTGCTTCCACGGCCTCCAGCAAAGTGGGGTTCGAGGTTGTGTCCTCCCCACCGAATAAAAGCTTCACATAAACCCTTGTTTGTCTGGGCAGTAGGACATGGCACAAGGCAATGCATTCTAGTATAATACCAACGGTGAAATTATACTACTATTATTATGCCAGTGTGTTCCAGGCTCAGGGCATCCATGGACCGTTCCTTGGTTTCCAGGGAGGCCTGTCATGGGATCTAAGTTTGTAGTAAATGGTCTTGGCTGGGCGGTCGCCGGAGGGTAAAAAATTGATACCCTCATCACACTGCAACGCGTGATCGGCGCGCTTGGATTCTTGGGCCAAGGGTTACAAACAGCTCAGTTGCTGTCTGCCTCTCCTTGCCAACCCGCACGCTGGTAATCTTTCCTGCTACTCACGAGCGCTAGTACTACTCATGATCACCCGTTGGTTACTTATGATTCGTCATAGGCTGCTGGTCAGCAACATGTGGGTGCCTATGGTCCTCCATCGAATACCTACGGTAAGTTATTGCTTACCTTTGTCACAAGGATTTTGTTCACTATGATCAGCCACGGGTCTCACCTATGTCCAGCTGCTGGTCTACTCCTGTCCATCGCTGACACTACATGTATAGCACTTCTGAGTGACCATTTGAGTGACAACTGGTCACTTGGTTAATTTTGATGGACCAATCTTCTCCTGTTGTTGAAACCATTGGTTTTTTCCTGCCCATCACTTCCGCCATGTTTATAAAAACTACTATATGCGCCGCCTCGCACCCCCCAGCCGTGCGTCCCCGTTCCGCATCGTGTTGTCCAACCGGCCAACGCCAGCGTCACAAGCATTCGTGCCCTTCCGCCTGCGCGCCGCGGCCAGGGCACATTTGACCAACACGGCTCAAAAGGAGGCGCCTCCCGGAGCCAATAAGGAGGGACCAATAGGGGCTAGTCAAGATGGTTCATCGGGGGTGGATGCCTCTACTGGCTCCATTCCATCATCCGCCGTGCCAGCCCATGAGAGCTGCACGCGCATGGAGGTGTGCCCCAAGGGGATTGCACTGGCGCAGGAGATCGCGGCACGGGTCGGGCGGCATGGTGGCGGCGCGCTCATCATCGATTATGGGAGTGATGAGATCGTGGCCGACAGCTTGCAGGCGAGTGTGGGCTAGCGTGGTAGTGTTGCAGGCAGGGGATGGACATGATAACTGGTTGGAGTGTTGGAAGTAATGGGTTGATTTTCGTGTCCAAGGTAATAACAGCAAGCCTGCAGGCGAGTGCTGGTTGTGCACAGCCAAGCGGGAACTGGGTGGCGCGGGGGGTGAGTGGCCAACGCAAGCAGGGGGCGGGGATGGGTTGTGGCGAGGGGAAGGGTTGCAGGCTCGCTATTTCACGATTCAGCAGCATCAGTCAGCATCGCTGTACTTGTGCCTTTTTAGCATGGGTTGTTTAGAGATGCCACCCTGCAGGAGTTGACTAGCGGCCGTATGTGTGCTATTCGGTCTGGCATCCCTTAGTGGATACATCGGGGCAAGTGGCATCTGGAAAGTGAAATCCACAGGACCTACATTCCTGCGACCGCTTCCTGTGCTGGCATCACACCCTGCAAGCCACCCACCGCGTAAATCAGAACTAGGAGGTAATGGCCCTGTGCTACAGGGGATATCAATAGTCCAATAGGTCAAATAGAGGCCTTACTGATTGATGCCTGGTCAAGTAGAGGCCTTACTGATCCCAGGTCAAAATAGAGGCCTTACTGCTCCCAGGTCAAATAGAGGCCTTACTGGTCCCAGGTCAAGTAGAGGCCTTACTGCTCCCAGGTCGCATAGAGGCCTTACTAGTCCCTTGTAGTTGCCTTTCCTTACTACGTGCATGGTGCCCTCCATGCGTCCTTAGACCCAGACGTACCTTTGGCACGATAGATAGTGAGCACAGTAGAAGTAGGTCCTGCTGCAGTCTCAGCTCAGCGGCTCCATTCATTTTGTTGCCTTCCCTCCAACATTTTCATAATCCGTAGTCACTTGCTGCGTGCTCTGTCCCCACCATCCGCCGTGAACCAATCGATGAGTTTGGCAGGCTAGATGACATGCTCAGAGGCGCCCGTGTTTGGCTTTTCCTTGCTGTGCACGTTCCCCTTTGCCCTTACCCAGGCGATCCGCGACCAGGAGTTTGTGGACCTGCTCCACGAGCCAGGGGCGGCAGATCTCTCCGCATACGTGGACTACGGCGCGCTGCGATCGGCGGTGGAAATGTCGGGGGGTAAGCAGCCGTCCGGCTAGAGGCTGGTTTTGGTGCCTTCAATACTACGGCTGTTGCTGAGCATCCGTCAGGTGCCAGAGGGTCATTGTCAGGAGGGGCGTAGCAGCCGGATGCAGCGTTGTGGTTGTGCCTTGTGGAGGTGAGGAGCCACCAGGCTAGAGGTTGGTTGTTTTGCTTGGGGTGGTGGCGTTTTGTGGGAGACCAAGAATCCACGACTCAGATGCGCTGTTCCTTACGGGCTGCGAATGTCCGTCATCCGTGTTTGGTAATCCAGGTTTTCGAACAGTTTGTCCGTCTGTGCTACGTGACCGTTTGCCTCCATGTTCCTTGCATGAGTTTGTCGATGGGTGGGGTTTACAAGGGGGTGTCCCTTGTGCTAGCCCTTTTACCCCAAGCTCAGTTTGGGATCCCCTGAACCCCAGTAGCTCTTGCCTGTGGCTGGATGTGGCACTTTCTCTGTTTTCGAGGGGCATGGGCTCTACCTGTGTCAAATAGACTAGGTTATGTGCAGGGGACAAAGATATAAGCTGCGTACCTTGATCTCGCCAAGCCGTTTTGGGCTCGTGTCGGATGTCCCTTCGTTTGCTGTCGCCTGCAACGACGGAGAACATTGATGCATACGCATGCAGAGGTAGCCCCGAGTACATGTGCTGCATGCCTGTATTGGGGCAGGTGTGTGTGGGCGTCCACATCGAAAACGCCTCGCATGAGTGAACTTAATCCGTGTGTACTCGCCAATGGTTCCTTAATTTTTTATAGTACCTTGATATCTCGTAACATATGCCGTTGCTGATGTTGCGTGATGCTGCCGCATGCCTGCGTTGCTCTGCCACACTACCGTGTAGTATGCACCTCTGCTGTATCATCCATTGTGTCGTCATTACTATCCTCAATGTAACGAATAGCATCGTGCCTGCGTTGCTCTGCCACACGACTCTGTAGTATGCACTTCTGCTGTATCATCAATCGTGTCGTCATTACTATCCTCAACGTAACGAATAGCGGCATACTTTTATCAGCCGGGCATGACCCGCGATGCGGCCTACGAGAGCGCCCACTCAGCATCCTGGCTTACCGTGCTGCTCTGCTTGTTTGTACTGGCAAACACGTGTTTCATGATCTCTTGTCGAACATGTTGTTGTATGTACGCATGTGCTGTTTGTGTGGCGGCTGCCAGAGGATGCAACTGTCTATGGCCCAGTGCCGCAAGGACCGCTGCTGCTGGGGCTGGGACTTCAGGCGCGGCTGGAAGTGCTGCTGGAGGTCAGTGGTGGGCGCGGGCATTGCCTCTCTTGTTGAAGGGTCTATTTTAATGACCGTGATCTTCCATCAATAATCAATTACCAGTTCTCTGCATGCGTTGCGGTATTTTTTTGACAGGGAGTCACCCCTGCGCAGCGTAGCCGCACATGTAGGGGAGCCAGTCTCTCTTGCAGCATTTGCTGCCGCCCATTGTCTCTTCTGTCTGACTAGGCAACCTGCCTTTCCATTGCCAAGGGAGCGAGTGGCGGGTGTTCCGTATTCGTGATGGGCTTCGCATATGGTGGTAGTTGCCTTTCATGAGTAGACTCCTTGCCTGGGGGTCCTTTTTGGAAATACGAACATGGTAAATACGGATATGTGACCTAGTATGGCCATAATCTTCAAATACGGGGCAAATACGATGAAAAGAACGTGAAATGCGAGGCAGATACGCGGCGCGAGTACTAGAAAGTTTGCCTCTGTATTTCGTATTTGCCATATTTCAAAACGTACGTTGAAACACTGCCTGGGGGTCATTACTGGTGTGCTGTCGCAGGTCATCTTTGCCACAATATTGCCCTTCTTTGCAGCCCTTGTCACTTAAGCTGTTCACCTGTCAGCTCTCTTTTTAAAAAGGTATTGGTATTGATGCACCAGCATACCACTATGGTAATAACTGCTAGTCCACCAGGAAGCTGATTGCCACTGGAATTGAGAGTGTGCATAGCGCTAGCTGGCGGCACTGTCCTTGACTGGCATGTCTTCATGGGCTGTTTGAACAGCAAGAATAGCATGCTATCCCGAGCGGTGAGGGATAGCTTGCATGCTTCTGCTCGGCGCACCTCCTCTGCGTTGGTGTCCCCCCACGATGACAGTTCTCCATCACCAATTTTTATTTTTTTTGGGGGGGGGGGGCGGTAATGAAAGTCTTTTGAATAAGCATGGAAATTTATACTGCCCATGGCATTGTTTTTGTTTATATTTTTACTAGTTATGGCATTGTTTTTGTTTCACCTGGTCTGGTGTTGGCCAACCAACGCATGCCCCACATGCGACAGCTGGCGTCCGATGAGCAAGGCATCGACCTGATCAAGGGCTGCGAGCGGCTGGTCTTGGACATGAAGAAGGGTGATCAGCTGCCGGATGGCAGTATCGCCGAGTTTGAAGGCATGGGCGCCCGCTACCAAGCCATCGCGATTGTCAACAGCAAGTTGTCGCCACCGATAGGGTTTGGGGTTATGCCATCGGACGGATGAGCAAATTTTAATTCATTCCTGCTTGCTAGGGCCATCATTCCTACTTGCCTGGGATAATTTCTTTTCAGTTGATTTGGGGGGGGGGGGGGGGGGGGCTAGTTACCCCACACAGCAGATTGTTCACATCTCGAGCGGGCAGCATGTCGGAAGGTGACAAATGGGAGGACTGACAACATGGGGCTAGCGTAGCTTTGAACACCACTTATTCATACAGGGGACTTTTGGACGCACTTTCACCGCTTTTCGGTAAAGAGCTTTTTCGAAGTTGGGCTATAGCTTGGGATGCAGAAGACCCCTATAGTCGCGAGACCATGCCCAAGGTCCTGTGTTCTAATCCAGTATCGTACCAAATCTTTCACTGAACTTTGGTTGATATTCTGGCTACGAGGTGTTGGCGCAATGCGGAGGTCCAGAGTGCAGTCGTGGTCAACCAGGAGTCACCTTTGCACGGTTGCGTGACCCAGTGAGTGGTACTCCCTCTCACATTCGCGCCCATGGGGCTAGCGTCGTAGCTTCACTCCACTGGTTCATATGGGGGAATCTCGGACGAACTTGCACCGCTCTCCGGTAAAGAGCTTTTCCGTATTTGGGCTACAGCTTGCGATGCTTTCGGATCAGGAGACCCCTATAGGCGCGAAATCATGCAAAAGGTCATGTGTTTGAATCCAGTATCGCACCAAATCTTTCACAGGTTGATTGGAGGACGCCCGGTGTGATATGCCATGCTTTGGGAGCAGTTTTTGCTCATCGCCATTTCCAGCTTGAATTCACTGCTGCAATCGCTGCCAGTTGGTATGAAAGTGAGAATGCGGTGGCCATAGGACATATACACTAGATCACGTGGGTCAAGCCTGCTTTTGCGACCTTGAGTAATTGGTCCTGCGGACTATGTGTACATGTATTGGGGACTACACATCATGGGTCATCCTGGGACTACGCGTACCTAGCTAGCTCTCTATCTGTTTACCCTCCGATTCTGGTAAGGCCGCGTGGGTGTGACTACCCGCTGTGCACATGACGTGGGTCATGCACACAGCGTATAGTCCTCGACTTGAGAATCATTCATGATGGATGATGGCCAGTGGTGAGTGCAATTGATGGGAAAACCAGTTGCTACTAGTGCTTGTCTATTGGTCGGGGCTATGTAAGTAAGTACATCGCTCGCCATGCACGTGCTACTATTAACATATAGTTATTACATGGCTCCGTTATGAGATCACGCACACCGCCAGCTGAAGCAGGTTTCAGTAAGGGGTCCAGGGCTGCGATCCTATGGCAGCATTCCTGCCTCAAGCTAGGACCGTGCCAAGTCACAGTTTAATTCTGAATGTTCTTAGCTGTGGTGGTTTGACCGTACAAACACAACTGCCCACAAGTCAGTACACTGTTCATACTGATACGTGAGCACAAATTTTTCTGGGGAAATGGGTGTTTACCGTTAAGTTAACCAAGGTATCAAGGAGACAACCAGCGCAGGCCAGAAATCGGGAGAATCCGGACCATGGTAGCTCGAGCCTGCTGTTATCTTGTCCGCGTGTTCGAGTCGTTCAGGATGATGAATATGAATGGTGATGGAAATGTGTAACACATAGCCCTGAGTGGTAGAGCCACGAGCCACGAGGTAGCCATGGCTGACGGCGGAGCTCATAACTTCCACGTTTGAGCACCGAATTCAGCCGTGAATATCACAATCGATGCGTCTTTCTACGACGCACATGCTGATATAATTTTCCGAAGCTATTACGCAATATACGATGAGCAAAAGCCTCTCGACGCAACGCAGCCTGGCGGCTGCGCTCGGCCATGAAAATATGCCTGCAGCCTCGGCTGCAGCTTCGCCCACCGGCCCAGACGGCAACGGTGACACTAGTCGTGCACTGGTGCTCGCCCAGCCCGGGCTTGCCTCGCCATCTGCATCGCCTGAACCTAAGCGCAGTCGCTCTGCTGAGCCGCCCTGGGAAGAGATCACCTTTGACATCAACGCCTCTAGCTCAGTGGAAACGCAGCCCAGGAGCCTTCATGGACGACGTGTTTTTCGGCACGCACGCCTCGCTTCTAGTAGCCCTGTGCGTGCACCTCACGTCCCACAACCGCGGCCGCTGGCCTGGTGATGGCCAGCTTGCCGACCCCGCCCGGAGGCTCTCCCAATCGTTCACCGCATGAATCGCCCCAAGCTCCAACGCTACGCCCTCTGCTCCCTCCTTGGACGCTCCGAAACCGCGATCTGGGCTTCCCCACCGCCCCCACACACCTTCCCCACCGAAGCCACCATCCGCACCCTCCTTAAGGAAGCTTTCGAGCAACACGTGACCCCCCTTGCCACAAATCGATGTGGCGGCACTGGGAGGCACGCTGGCTGCTGAGCTCCCCACCATCCCCACCGCCACCGCCACCCTCCTCGCCTCCACCACCCCCCCCCCTCCGCCTCCACCGACTCCATCACCGCCCAGCTCCACGACATCGACCAGCGCCTCAAGGATGATGCAATCGCTATCGATGTCCTGCAGAACACCGCAGGCCTCACCGCCCAGGCGGTGAAGGACATTGCCGCCAAGCCGGCCAGCCCCTGCTGGCCTGGCCGGCGATGCTCCTCCCATCACGACCTGGGCGGACATGCTTAAGCAACATACCACCTCCACCACCTCCGCCGTCGCAGCCCAGCTCCAGCGGCAGACGCTTGATGACCTCCGCGAGGAGGCCGAGCTCGCCAAGCGCAGCCTCAACGCCATACTCAAGAACTTCGACATGGAAGAAGGTGAGAATTCCGAGAAGCTTGCACGTGCGTTTGAGAGCAAAATCCTTGCACGCATGGGCCTTCTTGGTGAGACCGCCCACCGCCTCCCCCGCGCGCGGGGTAAGGCAGGGGCGCCTCCGCTTCTTCTCATCTTTGAGAGCCCAGCGGACAAGATTTCGTTTCTCAGACGCCGCAAGCGGCTCGAGAAGACTCACTTCACCGTGGACGACGACTTGACCCTGGCGCAGCAACAACGGCGACGGGAGCTATGGCCGACCTACCTCCAGCTCCGGCAGACCAAGGCGGGCCAGCCGGTGTACTGGAAGGGGGCGGACATCTACGTCGGCCACAAGCCCTGGCACGCGACCCCCTCGACCACCGCGACCCCAGCAGCCCCAGCCTAGGGGAATACAGCAGCAGTAGTGTAGAATAGTTAGACCGTGGCCTTGTACATGCCCGCCTACTACAGGCACTATACCAGCTGAGGCCTAGCATTTTTAGTCATGTACATGTGTGCCTATGATGAGCCACCCTCTAGATGATTCCTAGCTTTATTGTATTATGCAGTGCCCATGCAGGGAGTCACTCTCTGCTGAGAAGCCATGCCCTAGCTCTTGTATTCTGATCATGATTCTGATCTTGTATAGCTATGATGATCTTCCCCCACATGACATGCTCCCCCTTAGCTGGGCATAGGGTGATAGATCATGAGGGTGCAGGTGCCTTGCATGGTGCCCCTAGAGCAAGGGTAGCTTACATTCCCATCCTTGCATGAAGTAGCCCAGAATGTATTAAAAGCCATATGCCCCTTCTCAGGGATATGTGCTACAGATACTCCCAACGGAGTTATGTTTCTAATTAATTAATTAATGGAAATGTGTAGTAGCCTTGTGCATTGAAATTATGGCTGGCTTACGTGTAGAGCGACTAGATGACCTAGACGGTGGGGCCGGAAACAGCTTGCTTGAGCAGGGCGTGTGTTTCGAGCCTAACTGGCCGGGGGTGTCTAGTGGTGACCACCATTGCTGCGATCGCTCTCCCACCATTTACGAGGAAATACCCGCAAATGGAAAACCACTGAGTTAACCAAAATTAAAAATTAAATTAAATTATAACATGCCTCCGTTGGGAGATCATGTAGCTAGCACATATTCCATGATGGGTGGGTGGAGTGGAGGAAGCCGCGTAATCGAACTAACCTTACTCTAAGCTATCTAGTCTAGAAAAGCCCAACTACACTACTCATCAAAACGCCTCCTCCTCTTGGGGGGAGGTGGCTTGCCCACAGAGGCTGGCGTGTGAGCCTTGACAATCTTCTGCCACCGCGTCTTGTCCTGCATGGCAGTCCAAAGAAGGGAGAGAGAGTGGATGAGTTAACCAAGGTATGCCACAAATAGCCAAACGCGTGAGCACAAATTCACCCTGGCCCCCACCCACCGATTGTAACTTCTTAGTTTTATGTAGGGCCCGCCGGCCAACTTCAGTTGAAATGCAAGTGAACCGGCGTCAGTCTGGTCATTGCATTTGTTCTACCAGACAGTACCAATAGCTGTTTCTAGCTCCAGCATTCTCCCAAATCTTTTGCCTATAACCACAGGCAGGGTTCAGTTACCATGAATCTTTGCGTCCTTGTTTGGCACGTGGCGCCGGGACGCGGCACGGCCACAGGCCCGCAGGCCACTACGCACCGTCCGTGCGGCCGTACCGCGCGGCCGGCCGGGGCCGAGGCGCGGAGGGGCAGGGAGTTCCTACCTATTTCTGCCATCCACCGCGTTTGTGCAGTCGCTGAATTGTGACATTGCCTGAGCAGTGTGCAGGCCGGCGTGCAGCAATTATCAGGACGGTCACGGTCAACATTCACCCAAAATTCAAAAATAATACACGCGGGACGGTGATACAGTAATAATTTCATATTTGGTATCTTACAGGCATTAGCGTAGCCAAACAGGGGAAACAATTATCCAGTTTCGCACTTGCGGGGAATTATGGCCATGTTTTTTGCGAGGAGGTTGACTGTGACCTGAACCAGGGCAAGGCAGCGCTGCAAATGGCGGAGATAGAAGAGGTTTGTTCAGCATTTTTATGCAGTGGTGCGCATTGCTCTTCGACGCTTGATGCAACTGCCTGGTGTAGAGGCGCCCCGCCGCACATTGCCTACTGTATCTTGTTAGTGGGTAGTGCTCATGGCAAAATCTCATGGCAAAATTTTAATATGCGATCATCAGGACAAAGATTAGAGCACGAGCGGCCTGCTGTGAAAAGCCTTGCACCGTAAAACAGCTTGTGATTTAAAGATGATAGCACGCAAACGGTATTTGTGCATAATGTGCAGCTAATGTTGGGCCTTGGAGTGCCGCCTCGCGAGGGGATGAGAAGGGAGCAGGGGCGTGGATGGAGACGCATGGAAAGAAAATGCTGCACGGAAACGAACCGACATTGAGCATATCTGCATCGCCTTCTTGTTTTACGGTTGTCGCTTACCAGTCCAGCTCTGTTTGGGGTCACTCTGGCTAGGTTACTACTAGCTTGCTTGGAGCATGGTTCAGCTAAAAAGGAGGTAAAATACAACGTGCGTGCCAACGAACTTGAAACTGGCTGCGGCCGTTTAGGGCATCCAACGCGCCATTCGTCAACAGACACGAGCACTGATAAGAGTACATGTAGTACAGCAATGTAGCTTTTTACTGTGCACGTACAGTAATCCTCATTCCCGAATTCCATTCCCAGCATCTTGTTTGGCACCGCAAGTAGGAAAGCAGATTATAGGCCTGGGCTAGCTGTCATCCGTGGTGGGTCATCCTGTTGCTGTCATCCGTGTTTCAGCCGTGATTTCAGTCTTTCCTGATTGGTAGCATGCCTTGGTGACTTAAACGGTGGGAAATTTTTTTTTTTGGCCCGGGGGGGGGGGGGGGGGAGGCATGTAAACTGTGCAGCCTCTTACCCAGCTATAATAGGTAGCCACTGCATCGAACAACAATTAATCATGATTATTATTATTATTATTATATTACACTTGTCCCCTCCTTCCTTCCCCCAAGGCTCGTCCTTATCCTGCTGTTGGCCCAGCTTACTGTTGACTGGCCATGGGTTGACCATCGGTTCATCCTTGTGTCCACTAGTCCACTAGTCACCCCTCACGTCCTGGCCCCTTGTCACCCCCCTCTCCAACGCACTGGACCCTTCATCCCTTCCCGTTCCTGGCCCCTGCCCTGCCACCCTTGGATACCCCCACCTACATGCCCACGCCCACGCCCATGCCCACGCTTATGCCCAACCCCACACCCATGCCCCCCCCTCCCCATGTGCCCCCCCCCCCCAGGTTGTGTCCCCCCTCTTCAGCAGCGCCCCCACCCAAGCGTTCGCCATCCCCCACATCCAGCCGCGGCCCATCTCCGCAAAACCCAAGTCCAGATCCAAGGCGGATGTCATCAAGCGCGCGCCCTTCCCCGGCTCCCCCCCCTCGGCCGCCCACTCCCCGGGAGGCATCATCGGCCGGGGGCGCGTCAAGCTGGCCCCCCTGGGCCCGGACGCTGACGTCACCTCCCCCCTCAGCGTCATCAGCCTGGGCGGCCGCGACGACGCGCAAAAGGGCAGCGGCTCGGCGGCACCCGCACCACCGCCGGTATGTAGGAAGCAGGCCGCTAGGCGATCGGGCACTTGGGCAATTGAGGCAGGCAGGCAGGCAGGCATTCTAAGTTGTTGCTGTCTTGCGAAGCGATTGCAGGCAATCATGCGCGGATTTCCTCGCAGGGTTGTCGGCTAGGCTCTAGTGTCACCTTAAGTTTCTCTTGTTGGTGGTTGGCAGTAGGCAGATTCCCATTATTTGTAATGGCGCCGCTGATGTCACCGCGGATTTTATCCCAGTTCTCACACACCTGCTCCCCTCTCCGCCTGACATCCCCATTTTGTTTCCACCCCCCCGTCTGTGCGTCCTACAGCCGGAGCCCACGAAAGCCGACCTGCTGCGCCGGCGCCGGCGGTTGTTCATCATCACCGGCTTTCTGCTGGCAATCGCGGTGGCGATCCCCATCTCTATCCCCTTTATCATCAACGGTAAGGGCAGCATGCGTCCATCCTGGCTGGCTCTGCACGGTCTATCTGTACGTACCCAAGCTCTGGCCCCTTCATCGTGCGGCTGCCTGATGCAGGCGGACATGGTAGTCACGACTAGAGCGACACACGGGGTGCTGGTTTTACGCAGGCCCACCCCAGATGTGCAATATGCCCCATCATATGCCCCATCATATGCCCCATCATATGCCCCATCATATGCCCCATCATATGCCCCATCATATGCCCCATCATATGCCCCATCATATACCCCATCATATGCCCCATCATATGCCCCATCATATGCCCCATCATATGCCCCATAATATGCCCCATCGTGCGCCGATCGACCAGGGTGACATGCAATGAGGACAACACGCCACCAGGACAGTGCACAACCAGTACAGCACACCACTGGGCTTGCGCACAAGCAGGATAAGAAAAATGGGAATGGCTGCTGACACCAAGGTCGGGGCCTACTTGAGGGTTGGCGCTGGCCCTGGCCCAACGAACCAATATGAGCGCAGGGGCACAGGAGCACAGGAGCGCGGGAGCACAGGAGCACAGGAGCACAGGCGCACGGGAGCGCATGAGCTTCGTGCCATGTATCCGTTCCAATTTTGTGCTTGACGTCTTTTCATTTCCAGGTACCTAAAAGTAGGACGACTGACCATTCACCTGGTTTCTCTGTCGCCACCTCCCCCTGCGTGCATGCGGCAGGGAGTCGCTCCCAGACGCGATCGGTGCTGGCCCCCCTGGCACCCCCTGCGCCAGCCCCCGCAGGGCCATGTACGTCGGAAAGACCCTCACACCGGCACTGTGTGAACGGGACAACTAGCACAGGCGTGGCATCGCTTTTGCAGTAGTATAGTGACCATGGTATGAACCGGACAACCAGCACAGGCGTGGCAGTGCAGGGATACTATTCCACAATGGTCCATGTTCCCGTCAAGCTGGCCGAAGTGCTAGCTATGTTACGTGCTTGTCGTTTTCTTCGCAGGCAGCGCCGATTCCCCTCAGATCCTGGCTCTGCTTTCGGAGTCATCGCGATTGTGGCAAGCCTTTAGCATTAGTGTTCAGCCCTTTGTGGCCGCTGCTAGCTATCGCCTGCGTGTCAGCTACTTTTTCCTGTGCCAACCCACTTCATGCATGCTATACCCTTGGCTCACCTACCACGCTGCGTGATGCCAAACATGTTGGCTCCCCCCATGTTGGCTCCCCATGCATCGCCCTGCTGCGCGGTTTGCCCGCAGTCAACTTCTACTTTGACGAGTCGCTCTACCTGTGGGGGTACGGCTCCCGCGGGCTGTCGTCGGAGCAGCAGGGGCAGTTGCGCGCGGCAGTGGCAGGGCTTGCTGAGGTGGCTCTACCGTCGGTGGCCGTGCTGGGCATGACAGGGAGCGCCAGGCAGCCGCCACCACGCACGTCCAGGTGAGCTGGCCATTGTGGGATCATCACCTCATCCGCCCATGCGTAGATATCTTGAAACTATATATTTGGTGTATATGTAGTATATGTGGTATATGTGGTATATGTGGTATATGTGGTATATGTGGTATATGTGGTATATGTGGTATATATGTGTGGTATATATATGTGGTATATGTAGTATATCTAGGTATATATAGGTGGGCCGCCCACTTTTTCAACACTCTAGCGGTATTACGACTACTAGCATCACCTAAGAAACATCAAGTGCGAGCTGCCAACCACCACCTGAGAGACTCAGATCGCCACGCTGCCAACGAGCACCGGGTGTGAAATTATTGGTGCTGACTTTTATGGGACCGGAACGAAGCATTGCTGCAGGTGGCATTAGTACAACCCCGCCTAAACCCACGTTGGATGCTGGCACACCCATGTCACGGGGTGGGAGTGTCCGGCGTGTCTTGCTCGCTTCAGCACGCCTGCATCTATGCGTAGTCCCCTCATCGCATGATAGTGATTATGCCTAGATCATTTGGTCTAGACTAGAGCTGGGAAAAGCGACCTCCTCTCACGACACCTAGATCCTTTGGTCTAGACTAGAGCTGGGAAAAGCGACCTCATCTCACGACACCTAGATCCTTTGGTCTAGACTAGAGCTGGGAAAAGCGACCTCATCTCACGACACCTAGATCCTTTTGCGTAGACTAGAACTAGGCACAGCGACCTGTTATGGAGGGCTCGCCCTTGCGGAGCCTCGGATTATAGTATCTCAAATCGCTTGACATGTTCACAGGGCTATGCCATGGAGAATGCCATGGATGGAATCCCACATTCCCTTGAATTGATCGGGTCGTTAGACATCTACTGAACTCGTTGTGTGCACAAACTACTGAACTCCCACTGAATGTCGTGTGTGCCTGGTACATGGCGATTTTGTGGCGGTGGATTCGTAGGCTGTGATATGACGGCAATGCCACCCAGCGGTGAACTTTGCTGGGACTTGACCATCATCCGGGTTGCTTGGCCTCCAAGAACATGGGACTAATCAGTTGCTTGGTTAAGTAATCAACGATGATTAACCAATCTCGATAGTGGTATTGGGAGCGAATTGAATTGAACTCGTGTCTCCGTCCGGGAGGCTGGGGACCGTAGTCATGGGCTCAAAGCCAGGAGGAGAATCATGCGCAATCATAGTCATGACGGATGATTATGTTTAGGACGCTGGTTGGACCTGTGTTTGACGGAGCTTGCCTGGGCCGGGTGTTCCCGCAGATAATGAGGTCTCCACAAGCACACCCTGCACAAATACCCGCCTTTGCTCATCCCCCGTCTTTGAAAAACCTTACCACATCCTCCCCTCTGCAAACGCCTCTGCCCCACGACAGGTCGGCCCTTGGCCACCGGCTGCTGCAGATGCCACCCTGGCCGCCCCCAAGTAGCGTGGCAGGGTCCCTGGATGCCCTGCTCGTCGCGCTGCGCATCGAGTCGCTGTCGGCCGAGAGCGAGGGCGACCTGCGGACCGTGTTCGAGGACCTGGCGTCGGAGGCCGCGCTGGCGTCCGCGTTTGTGGTATGTTTGTTGGCCCTAGCCGGGTATGAGTAGCGTGGTTGCATAAGGGTGGTTTGTATGGCGTTTGTGGTATGTTTGTTGGCCCTAGCCGGGTATGAGTAGCGTGGTTGCATTAGGGTGGTTTGTACGGCGTTTGTGGTATGTTTGTCGGCCCTAGCCGGGTATGAGTAGCGTGGTTGCATTAGGGTGGTTTGTACGGCGTTTGTGGTATGTTTGTCGGCCCTAGCCGGGTATGAGTAGCGTGGTTGCATAAGGGTGGTTTGTACGGCGTTTGTGGTATGTTTGTTGGCCCTAGCCGGGTATGAGTAGCGTGGTTGCATAAGGGTGGTTTGTACGGCGTTTGTGGTATGTTTGTTGGCCCTAGCCGGGTATGAGTAGCGTGGTTGCATAAGGGTGGTTTGTACGGCGTTTGTGGTATGTTTGTTGGCCCTAGCCGGGTATGAGTAGCGTGGTTGCATTAGGGTGGTTTGTACGGCGTTTGTGGTATGTTTGTTGGCCCTAGCCGGGTATAAGTAGCGTGGTTGCATTAGGGTGGTTTGTACGGCGTTTGTGGTATGTTTGTTGGCCCTAGCCGGGTATGAGTAGCGTGGTTGCATAAGGGTGGTTTGTACGGCGTTTGTGGTATGTTTGTTGGCCCTAGCCGGGTATGAGTAGCGTGGTTGCATTAGGGTGGTTTGTATGGCGTTTGTGGTATGTTTGTTGGCCCTAGCCGGGTATAAGTAGCGTGGTTGCATTAGGGTGGTTTGTACGGCGTTTGTGGTATGTTTGTTGGCCCTAGCCGGGTATAAGTAGCGTGGTTGCATTAGGGTGGTTTGTATGGCGTTTGTGGTATGTTTGTTGGCCCTAGCCGGGTATAAGTAGCGTGGTTGCATTAGGGTGGTTTGTACGGCGTTTGTGGTATGTTTGTTGGCCCTAGCCGGGTATAAGTAGCGTGGTTGCATTAGGGTGGTTTGTATGGCGTTTGTGGCATGTTTGTTGACCCTAGCCCTGGCTTAGTTAGTGTGAGTGTGTTAGATCAGATCAGTCAGATAGATGATTAAAGGGCAGGTGGTTTATTTGTTGCGTGTTCACTGTACATTTGTTGATCTTAGCCCTGGCTCGGGTACTGTGGGTTTGATAGCTAAGTGTCGAGTCAGGTGCAGGTGGTCTTGTTTGATGTTCATGGCGCGCTCGTCTAACTGTGGAAACTGACCTGTCTCCCTGACTCAACACTGGGTTTGATAGCGTGGGCATGGTTCGTCCGATCCAGGTGGCTTGCTTGGCGTTTCCGTGGGATGCTCGTCCCCTCGTCTCTGGGTTGTGTGTGTCTGGGTAGCGGGTGTGCCAGGTCAGATGCCGATGTGGTTTGCTTGGAGCTCGTGGTGTGCTTGTTGGGCGCTCTCAGTATGCTTGTCACCATAACCCATTACTAACTGACCATTTTGCGACCCTTGTACGTCCAGCGTCCTGTCGCTCTCCTGCCATTTTATATCATAATTGCGTTATGTCACAAAACATAAATGTATTTTTTTATGCTGGATGATTGTGCTGTGTTCCTGTGCTGCCGAAACACATCAGACTCAAGGGTTAAAAAACGTGACGGCGGTGGAGGTTTCTTCCATATCGCCGCAATGTGAGCATATCCGTTGGCGTCTTTGCGCTGCCAGTTGCGTGCTGGACCATCCTTTCGGTACTTAGTAACGAACACCTTTTCCAGGGGGTGAAACTCGCGGGGACCAAACCAACTAGCAGGGGCCGCTGGGCGCTTTGGGCTGTATGGAGTGCACTCTGTTGTGCGTTTGTATGTTTTTTTATATACTGTTATTTTTATCACTGTTTTGACATCCACTGTGTGCTTGCATCCACGTGGTGGTGGCCTGCTCACGCCACTTGCTTCCCATATGCGCGTCTTGTATCCCCTGGCACACCCTGCAGTCATCACCCAGGTGGAGCTGCAGGGTGACGTGCGCCAGGCCCAGTTTGAAGCCTACCTGGCCGCGGTGGCGTCGGTGCTAGGGGTGCGGCGTGAGCGGTTGCGAGTGGTCTCCTTCAACTTGATCATCAAGACACAGGGGTGGGTTTGTTGGTGTCCTTCAACCTGATCATCAAGACACAGGGGTGGGTGTGTTGGTGTCCTTCAACGTGATCATCAAGACACAGGGGTGGGTTTGTTGGTGTCCTTCAACTTGATCATCAAGACACAGGGGTGGGTGTGTTGGTGTCCTTCAACGTGATCATCAAGACACAGGGGTGGGTGTGTTGGTGTCCTTCAACGTGATCATCAAGATACAGGGGTGGGTTTGTTGGTGTCCTTCAACTTGATCATCAAGACACAGGGGTGGGTTTGTTGGTGTCCTTCAACGTGATCATCAAGACACAGGGGTGGGTTTGTTGGTGTCCTTCAACGTGATCATCAAGACACAGGGGTGGGTTTGTTGGTGTCCTTCAACTTGATCATCAAGACACAGGGGTGGGTTTGTTGGTGTCCTTCAACTTGATCATCAAGACACAGGGGTGGGTTTGTTGGTGTCCTTCAACTTGATCATCAAGACACAGGGGTGGGTGTGTTGGTATCCTTCAACTTGATCATCAAGACACAGGGGTGGGTTTGTTGGTGTCCTTCAACGTGATCATCAAGACACAGGGGTGGGTTTGTTGGTGTCCTTCAACGTGGTCATCAAGACACAGGGGTGGGTGTGTTGGTGTCCTTCAACGTGATCATCAAGACACAGGGGTGGGTTTGTTGGTGTCCTTCAACTTGGTCATCAAGACACAGGGGTGGGTTTGTTGGTGTTGATCATCAAGACACAGGGGTGGGTTTGTTGGTGTCCTTCAACTTGATCATCAAGACACAGGGGTGGGTTTGTTGGTGTCCTTCAACTTGATCATCAAGACACAGGGGTGGGTTTGTTGGTGTCCTTCAACGTGATCATCAAGACACAGGGGTGGGTGTGTTGGTGTCCTTCAACGTGATCATGAAGACACAGGGGTGGGTTTGTTGGTATCCTTCAACTTGATCATCAAGACACAGGGGTGGGTTTGTTGGTGTCCTTCAACGTGATCATCAAGACACAGGGGTGGGTTTGTTGGTGTCCTTCAACTTGGTCATCAAGACACAGGGGTGGGTTTGTTGGTGTCCTTCAACGTGATCATCAAGACACAGGGGTGGGTTTGTTGGTGTCCTTCAACGTGATCATCAAGACACAGGGGTGGGTTTGTTGGTGTCCTTCAACCTGATCATCAAGACACAGGGGTGGGTTTGTTGGTATCCTTCAACTTGATCATCAAGACACAGGGGTGGGTTTGTTGGTGTCCTTCAACTTGATCATCAAGACACAGGGGTGGGTTTGTTGGTATCCTTCAACTTGATCATCAAGACACAGGGGTGGGTTTGTTGGTGTCCTTCAACTTGATCATCAAGACACAGGGGTGGGTTTGTTGATGGGCCTAGCAGGTGCATAGATGGAAAATATTAGGGTGGACTGAAGTCATCAACCGTGAGGTTGGGCTAACTTAGCCCAACCTGAGGTCGGATGATTTGGTAGCCAGAAGGGAGGGTTGCGAAGTTAGCCAGGAGGTTAAGTAACCAGGAGGGTGGGTTGCCCTAAGTGGTGGGTTGTTTAATTGTCAACATGGGTGGGTGCGAACGGCAGGTCCGCACGTCGTGGGGGGGCGACAGACGCAGCTGACTGTGCTGCGCTCCCTGTGTAGTTGGACCCTGCGTCATTTGTTTGGCAGTGCAGGCGAAAGCCTTCTCTTGAGCCATCCATGTCATCCAGGCCTCCGCACGCTTGCCCTTATCCAGTGTTCATCATGATGGGGAAAAAAAAGACATGTGGTTGTACGCAACACTTGGTTTATACGTCAGCGTGCGGGATGCCGCAACACCCACCGGTGCCAGACTACTGGGGTTGCTGCTTTCAAGTTTCCATTTCTGCCTGGTTTCATTTGCATTTCGGAAATGTGTCACTGTCATGGCTCCTCTGCTGCCCAACCCTACATCCCCCACTCCCATCCCTGCAGGGTCTTTGCCCAGCTGGGGACCACCGTCTCGTCTGCCAACGTCAGCGACCTGCTGGCGACCAAGTCCAAGCTGGTGTCGTCTGTGGAGGGGGGCCAATTGCTCACCGCCTTGAAGGTGAGCCGCGGCATAGATGCTTGCGGTCAAGGGTGTGAAGATGGATATTGTGCGGCTCCAGCCTGCTGGTGTACCTATGGAGCATCCTGGTATACCGGCCTAGGTAATGAAGTGTTGTGGTTGAATACTTCAGCATGTACTTTTGATGAAATCAATGCCAACCATTAATTGAACTGCACGATAGTTTTCTGATAGGCTATGCGTTTGGAAAAGGGGCCAATTGGAGGGGCTTGTCAGCCGTTGCTGCCGACCTGGATGTAGTGAAAGTGTAGGGCATCACTCTGGCAGGCTCCAGCAGCAGCAGCAGCAGCAGCAGCAGCAGCAGCAGCAGCAGCAGCAGCAGCAGCATTATTATTATTATTAGGGCATCACGCAGGTGGGCTCCAGCATTTCTCTAGCGGGCTCTGCAACCGGCCTCCCCTGCCTTTGTTTTACTACAGCGCGAGCGTTGCCTTACCCAATAGTGAGCGTTGCCTGAATATAACAACATCACGAGCATTGCCTCACTAAACTGTGAGCATTGGCTGAATAAAGTGTGGCCTAGCTAAGCTATGAGCATTGCCTAGCTAAAGTGTGGGCATCGCCTAACTAAATTGTGAGCATTGTCTGAGTAACTTGTGATCATTGCCTGATGGCTTGATGGAATCGTGAGCGTAGCCTGACTAGCTTTTGAACGTCGGCTATCTTAATCGCGAGCTTTGCCGTGACTGCCATGCGAGCACTCCCTTGTCTGGCCACAGGCGGAAGGGCTCTCTTCGGTCAAAAGCGTGGCTCTGCTGTCAACGCCATCAGGTACGCTGCCGTCCCTTCCCTCCCTCCTGCCATAGTCCTTCGCGCCCCCCCCCCCCCTAGCTCTAATCCCCACGCCGTCAGGTATGCCTCTACTACCTCTCTCTGTATGCTCATCACCAGCAGCGCCTTCCTAGCCCTGGTCCCAACGCCGTCAGGTGACCGCGTTTACCTTTTCACACCATCATCCTTAGCGCCGCCTTCCTAGGTGCAAGGCCTACCCTGACCTCACGAACTGGTTGTTGTCCAAACACGAAACCATAGGAGGTACATGGTAAGTGGTACATGGTAAATGGTAAAAACTGGTAAATGGTACCCCAGTAAATGGTTAGGATCCGCACTATGAGTTCAGCATCCAACCATTCCTGCTTCTTCGCGTCGGGCTTGATTAGGCTTTATCTACTCCTATTCCCTCACCCCTGTCCTTACCTAGCACCTCAACACGCCGATTTCCGTGGGGTCACTCTGCATCTTCCCACGCCTCCACCACGGGAGAAGGCAATGCAGCCATGGCGGTGGGCCGGTGGCTTGAGTCACATTTCGTGCTCCATCCCTATGCAAATGCTTGGCCACGCCCGGCAGTTGGCAGGCAGTTTTGCATTTTCCAAATACTACCATATCTTTCCAGTGTGTGGCAAGAGCCGTGAATGTGGACCAGGAGCGCTGCCTAGAGCATCCACCCACAGGGAGGGATCAAGAAAGATGAAATCTAGTAAGTCAGGAATGCACTGGGAAACCCTCTCGGCACCCTGGCTGGCCGGCCGGCCCCAAAGCTCTGCCCCCCGCGATCCTGTGCTCTTTTATGCACAGCGAATGGGGTCATGCTCTTGATACATCTGCGCACATGACCTGGAACAGGCCTGTGCAGATGACAGGCATGATTATGATATGTGCATAGGACGCGCGTCATCACTAATTAATAGTAGTACATTAATTAATTAATTAATTAAACTCGTGCTCCCGTTGGGGAGTCACGGAGCACCGAAGTGCTTTTAATCCCTGTGTGTGCACTACAGGAGAAAGGGCAGAGACCCCCAGTCTCCTTCATGCCAAAGGCATGCCACAGCTGCAATCGGGCGCGGCTAGCTAAAAGGACAGGCTAACGATCCGGCAATAGTAGTACATGAATGATTGAATGAATTAGTCACGTTGTTCCATTAGGGGAGCCGCGGAGCTCTTCTAGTGCTTTCCGTCCCCGTTTCTTGCCCAACAAAAAAGGGGCAGAGACTCCCGTCTTCCCTCATGCCCGAAGGCAAGCCAGAGCTGCACTCAACGCCTCTCACGAGGAGTCTCACTCTGGCATCTTCTGTGGGTGCGCTAAATCCGAAGTGTGGGGGGGTATACAGGCTCGTGATCATGACAGCATGTCATGCTGGTGCCATCGACCTGCTGCTATGCTGCCATCGACCCTTGTGTATACCTTTAGTATGGAAGTCGCCAACGTGGCTAGTATCACGGCAGGCGGAATCGATCGTTGTGTATACCTACACTGATACTGGCCATAGGAACATCCGTGGCAATCCTCACAATCCCTACCAACACTAATGTATCAACCTGTATCAACTCATATGGAATTGATGTGCACGATTCGAAGCCTATGCTGCTTGTCTCATTAATCCTATGCTGCGTATGACATTTGTTTTTTGTGTGGGTGTATGTGCGGGTGTGGGGTGTGTGCTCCCCACTTCAACAGCCTTCCAGCCGCCTGCGCCGCCACCTGGCCCCAGCGCGCCACCGCGCGCACCCTCACGGCCCCCCGACCGCCCCCCTTTCCCCGGCTGCCACCCCCTGAGCTTCCCCCACCGCCCCCACCAAACCCAGCCCCGCCAGTGCCACCCCCGCCCAACCCAGCCCCCCCTCACGCCCCCCCCCTTTCCCCGCTGGCCCAGCCCCCCCATCACCCCCTCCTTCCCCCGGCTACCCTCCTCACCCCCCCGTGCTCCCGGGTCCCCCCCCCTCGACTCCGCGGCTGGCGACTTCATAAACCTCTCCACCGTCACTCTACGTGCCAGCACGAACCGGTACCTGTCCCGCTGCCCCGGGTGCGTCCCGGCCGCCACGGCCGGTGACGTCATCAGCATCGACGCGAGCTCTCCCTCCGCCCCTGAGGCCAAATTCACCGTCATCCGCGCCGGCACCGGCACCATCGGTCTCCGTGCGGATAACGGCATGTACATCACCCGCTGCCTCGAGTGCTTCCCGTCAGGGTCCCGTCTGGGCGTCGCGCTCCAGGGGCTCCCTGACGGTGTCTCCTTGGCATCGCACGGTCCCGCCCAGCTCAAGCCGGTCGCGTTATGGGAGGGGCAGTACGCGTTCCAGACGGACACTGGGCTGTACTTGGCGCGGATATCCTGTGGGAGCTCGTGCGAGGGGCAGGCGAGCGACGTGCTGGCGGCCACCGCGGCCGACCCGCTCTCGTCGGCGGCTTCGCGTTTTTTGGTCGAGAGCGCGGTGACTTGAGGATGGGATTATTTGTATCAAACGTCACCGTGCCAGAACTGCAGAGTCCAACCCCATTTCATGACCCTGAGAGCAATCACGTCAAAGGCCTGCCGCAGTTGATCTGAGTGCCGTGATACATTTGACGTCGCCGCGCCAAGTTAGAGTTGCTACATCTAGCGCGGTCACCTGAGTTCCTCGGACTGGACATATCGTTTTTCTGGGTGAGGACCGGCGCGTGATCTGTCGAAGAGCGCCATGGTGACCTGGTGATGGTATCAGTCCACAACGCAATCAATCAATCATTTGCCCGCCATGCTGTCACCCCATGCTGTGGCGATGATGCTCATGAGCAATGCTGGCATTCATGGCATTGCCCTGGCGCGCTTGCACGGGGGATCCGGACCGCCGTTGCAGCGACAGCAGCAGTTCACGACGGTGGTAGCAGTATCATGAATTGCCATCAAGCCTGGGGCCATGCATGTGTTGTGGGTTGCGAACGCGCCCGGGGCCATGCATGTGTTGTGGATTGCCATCGAGCCACAACTGCCACGCATGCTGCGCCCGGGGCCACCGATGCGTGACGTTTGCCATAGACCCTTGACGGGTGACTATCACTCTACTACTACATCCATCAGGGCATCACTATACATCCATCAAGGCATTACTATGTATTCCTTGCTTCCAAGTTCCCATGCCCTGCACGGCGTGGCTGCCTGGTCTCTATTGGCAGGGGACTCCGTAAGCAGGGGGCACATGTCTGGTGGCCTCGATGGCTGGGGGCACACGGCTCGGCGTGCCAGGCTTCCTGTTGGGTGGACCTGAGAAACGCTTGCAAATCGCGGCTCGTTTGCTGGTCCGCTCCTTTGGTTGGTTTGAACCGGCATGTTCAAGTCAGGCGTCGTTAGGTGGACTCCCGCTGGGATTGGCCAGACTCCCACCGCCAGATTTTTCTTAATAGCAGTGTCCGGGGGCTCCCTGCGCTTGGTTGAGCTGTGGGCCACCTGCACGCAACGAGTGCTCTAAATCCCCCCTACAGAAGCTTAATTCAGGCTCTTCTTTGTTTCGAGAAGACCTAGTCAGACTTGGGAGTTTGCTCCGGGGTCACGCCAATGGCCCGCTCCCTGTGCCAGGCCATGCGTGCATCCGTCCTTTTCTCTTCCTCCCGTCTTTCGGGTCACCATCTGAGTCTCGCGTGAGGACTAGCTCCGTACTGAGGGGATCCACATCCAAGTGGATGCCCGGCAAAGGGCGGTAGCTCCCAGAAGTTAACATGGGAGCTGTGCGAGGGAGCGATCATGCAAGCCAGATACACACCAGGAGAGATGCGCCTTGGATTTTTCCGCTGCTGGCCGGCAGCCATTGGGATTTAGCTGTCTGGCACGTCTTGGCCGGTTTGCGGCAAGGAAGTGGCGTTCTGCGTGCGTCGCGCAATTACTGCCATCGTGGCCGGGTAGCTGGGCACAGGCCAGGGTGGCAGGACTACTATGGCACACTGCCATACCCCGGGAACTGTGCTGCAGCATGTGGGGACCCGGAAGCCTGGCAGGGTCTGCTGACCACAGGTTCCCCGTGCACCGTGTGACGAGTGGCAGCTGCGGCATGGGGGGGGGGGAGGGATTGCTACACTTCATGGGAAGGGGGGTTGTTATAGTGCTGGGAACGCGGGCAGTGCCGACTGGCAGCATGCCCAGCCTCTCTGCAATATCTGCACTCTGGCGCACTCTGGCGCACTCTTGTACATAGAGCACGCTTGTGCACTCTGTGTGCACATGGCGACAGGGAGCTTGCTGACCTCCGGTGGGGCGGGGCTCGTGAAACGAAACGCTGTCGAGAACGAAACTGTTACGCCCCAAGCCGGACAGTGCGCAGATCTAATCTAGTGCGAGGTGGATTTTATCTAGCCGGCTGTCAGATGTTGTACCAAGGTTGTGCTGTTCTACAGGTGAAAGTTCAACACAAACCAGAAACCTACCACAACTCAAGCCAACAAGCTCTTGTTATATGCGTGAGAAGCCAGCGCCCCTAATGCTAGACTGAATTGAATTGAATTGAATTGAATTGAATTGAATTGTAACATAACTCCGTTGGGAGTATATGTAGCACATAGCCCAGAGAAGGGGCATATGGCCTATCATACATTCTAGGCTACTTCATGCAAGGGTGGGAATGTAAGCTACCCCTGCTCTAGGTGCACCAGGGCACCTGCACCCTCATGGTCTATCACGCTATGCCCGGGTAAGGGGGGAGCATGCCTGTGAGGGAGGAAGATCATCATGGCTATACAAGAGCTAGGACATGGCTTCTCGACAGAGAGCATCTCTCTGCATGGCATAGCATGGCTCAATTCTTAATGCAACATCCATGGGGGTCCCGTTATAGGCAGGGCTTGGCTAAATTCTGTAGACAACATCCATGGGGGCCATTATGGGCGCACATGCGCGTGGGCCACATGCTAGGCTAAGCCTGACTAATCTACACTACTGGTATGAATTCCCTAGTCTGGGGTGGCAGGAGGGGGCTGCCAGGGCTTGTGGTCAACGTGGATGACCGCCCCCCTCCAGTATACCGGCTTCCCCCCTGCGCTGTGCCGGAGCTGAAGGTAGGTCGGCCATAGCTCGCGTCGCCGCTGTTGCTGGGCCAGGGTCAAGTCGTCGTCCAGCGTGAAGCGAGTCCTCGAGAGCTTCTTGCGGCATTTAAGGAACGACAGCTTGTCCGCCATGTACTTAAAGGTGAGGAGCACGGGTGCCGGGCCAGCCTTCCCCCGCGCGCGGGGGAGGCGGACAGCCGACATGTCCAGCTCACCAGTGAGTAGCATGGGGGCAAGAATGTCGCGCTTAAATGCCTCAAGAAGGCTCGTGGAGGTCTCACCTGCCGGCTGGTCGAAGTGCTTGACGATGACATTGTGGCTGCGCCGGGCGATGTCGGTTTCCTCGCGAAGGTCGAGGGCTTGTTGCTTGAGTTGTGCCGAGATGGTGGAGGTGGTGGAGGTGGTGTGCTGCTTAAGCAAGTCCGCCCAGGTGGAGGGAACATCACTGGCCGGGCCAGCAGGTGCCGGCTGGGCAGCGATTTCCTGCACCGCTTGGGCGGTGAGGCCGGCGGTGTCATGCAAGCTCTCAAGGGCGGTGGCGGTGGCTTGAAGGCGTTGGTCGAGGTCGAGGAGCTGGGCTTTGATGTCGGCAGTGAAGGCGGAAACGGCGGTGGAGGTGGAGGCGGCGGCGGTGGAAATGCGAGGAAGTTCAGTAGCCAGCGTGCCGCCCATTGCTGCTACGTCGGCAGCAAGGGGGGTCACGTGCTGCTGAAAGGCTTCCGTGAGGATGGAACGGAGGGTGGAGGCGGAGATTGATGGAGCCCAGATCTCGCCGTCAGAGCGCTGGAGAAGGGAGTTGAGGACGGCGTGCTGGAGTTCGGGGCGGGTGCAGCCAAGCATGGCGCCGGAGGATAGCCAGGGGCTGCCGTTGCTGCAGAGGAGGCGACCTTGGTCGGAGAGATGGAGGCACAGGTCGTAAAGCGAGGCGTAGTCCCCGAAGAAGATGCAGTCCATAGCATCGTCAGGAGACATGTTGTTCCAGTCGTGATCATCGACCTTGAAAGGGTGGAACCGAAAGCGCGGTTCCGAGGGGCGGGACCATCCTGTTTTGTCGGCTGGGCGGGTGCGTTTCGGGTCAGGCGATGCCGATGGCGAGGCTTTAAGCCCGGGAGGTTGCTGGGTGGCTACCAGTGCACGACTAGTGTCACCGCTGCCTGCCAGACCTGATGGCGAAGCTGCAGCCGCAGCTGCCGCATTTTCATGGGCGAGCGCATCCGCCAAACTGCGTTGCGTCAAAGGACGTTTGCTCGTCATATATTGCGTGTTAGATTCGGAAAATTATATCAGCATGTGCGTCTTAGAAAGACGAAGCGATAGTGATATTCACAGCTGAATTTGGGGCTCAAACGTGAAAGTTATGAGCTCCGCCGTCAGCCATGGCTACCTCGTGGCTCGTGCTAGTAGACTGTCATTAATTAATTAATTAATTAGACTCGTGCTCCCGTTGGGGATGAATGGATGGATGGGGACACACAATCCTACCGGTCTAATCTATCTACAACATCAAGCCAACTCCATTAGTCTAAGACGTCCTTTTGGGAATCCATCGCATGGTGATCCATCGGTGTGGCGAGCTATGGATGCCGAGAATGCTCATAACTTTTACATCCGGGCATGAAATTTGGTCGGGTAAATTGCAGTAGAAGCGTCTCTTGATGACGAACACGATGATATAATTTTCAGCCGCCATCGCCCAAGATTTAGCGCAATATCATAAAACGCAGCGCAGGCAGGGATTGTATTTTCCGGAAAGTAGCCATGGCGGAATCACCTTCAGCCGCCTCCCACTCCCCCGCCGATGGGGGGGATTCAGCGCCTCATACCCTCACGCAACTAGTCGACGGTCTGGACACCATGGCGACCCAGCCATCGTCTGCTGATGCCGCCATTAACGTTTCGTCTAAGCGGCATTGCACCGGCCCCGTCGACGAGATGGACAGCCAGATCCCTCCGCCTGCGGCTCCTCCTTCCAGCGAGGTTTCCCGTGAGACCGACCCCCTTGACGACGACGACGACGACGACATCGCCGATGCTGCGTTTGACCCAGCGGACTTCCTGCCTGGCGGGGCTGTCGCCGAGCACCGGTTCTTTTCGCTTACCGCCGAGCAGGCGCAGGCTATCCTGCTCCTCCAGGCTGCACGCCAAAGGCCATGAGCTATATTTTCCCAGCACGTCTGGCGAGACCATTTCAGTGGACGACGTTCGCCATCTGGAGCTGCCAGAGCTTCGTCTTTCTGTTTTTCTGAGCTACGCGAAGGCCCCTTGCCTCCGGGCACTTTTTGCCGCTTTCGAGGATGCCGATGGCACCGCCAATACCCCCATTGCTTCCCCGGACGCAACCCTGCGCCAGCTCAACCAGAAAGTCGACGACATGGCCGCTCAACTCGGCGCCCTATCCACTGCTATCCGCCAAGACACTGCTGAGCTCCAATCCAGCATTGCCGAGGTCAAGGCCGCCATGACTACCCCGCCCCAGCCAGCCGCCCCTGCACCTGACCAGCTACGCTAACATGGTGAAACAGACCGACATTGCCAACCTGATGGAGGATGCCGCACGCAGGGGGGCTGCAGCCCACAAGACTGCTGTTGAGGAGGACCAGCGGTCACGCAGTATAGTGGTTCGATATTTCCAGGTCGCGCCACAGCCAGAAACGGACCTGATGCTAGCGCAACGACTGTACCAGAACCTCATCGTGGGCCGGCTGCAGCTGGGCAACGAGCGCATCCGCATTGAGTAGGCAGCTTGGATGGCGGGCCAGCCTGGCCCCATCCGGGTGACCTGCGCGAATGTGGCCAGCAAGGTGAAGGTACTCCAGGCCCGCAAGCTCCTAGGCGGGAGAAACGCGCCGAGCCTCGACGACCTCCTCTCCCCGGCCCAGCTAGTCATCAAGAACGGTCTGCTGGGCAGCGACGTGGCGATCAAGGCCAGGAATGATGGCCAGAAGGTCTACGTCCGCCTCGTCCACGATACCCCCGTGCTCTTCATCAACGGCCAGCGCACGGAGGCGCAGGCTCCTAACAAGCGGCACAAGTCGGGCCGTACCAGGCCCGCCCCAGCTGCGTCATCATCGTCTACGCACGTCCCGGGTATGGATGGCGCCCGGTAAGGGCACACCCTCGCGGCCTCGCGGTACAATAGGCTTTGGGCACAGCCTTTATAAACAAGCCCCTTTCCATCCTCATGTCGCACCGTGCGAGCATGATCAGGATGCAAGGTCGCCAGGCACGCCACGGTCAACCTTCCCGCCAATTTACCAGCCTCACACGCCTCCTAGCCCGCCTTGAGCGGGATGAGGCCCAGTCGACACGCCGGCGACCCCAGCCAGGACGGAGACGACGCATATCCGTCCTGAAAGAAAGCCTCCATGCGTTGACAAGCATTAACCCCAATCGCCACCCTCCCCCCCCCCCCCCCCACCACCACCACCTCCAGCACTACCCTTCTCCACCCCCACCCCCACCCCCACCCCCCCGCTAATAGGGCAACGGCCCATTCTTGGTATTGCAAGCTTTAACGTGCGCACCCTCCCTGCAGATCCTTCTACGAGCGGCGGCACCCCAGCACGCCAACGCGTCGACGAGCTGATCGCCCTGTGCGCCGACAACAAGATCGCTGTTCTTGGGGTCCAGGAGCACCGACGCACCGTTGACCCTCAGCACGGGGTCAACGGTCTGCTGGTCGACGACCTGCGCGCAGGCTGGCGGTTCCACTATGGTGGCGGCGACGCGCCGGGCCAAGGTGGTGTGGGCCTCTTGTGCTCGCCGGCAGCATCAGAGCAGCTCCAGTCCATCGTGCTGCGGTCCCCGCGTGTGCTAGTGGCCACTTTTTCGGCCACTGAGGGCCATTCACACCACACGCTAACCGTTATTGTGGGATATGCACCACATGCGGGTCGAGCTCGATCAGGCGGAACGTGAGGCCTTCTTCGACGCCCTCAAGGAGGAAGAGGCCAACATCCCAGCTCGCGGCACTTCCTGGTTATGCTGCTCGACGCCAACGCCACGCTGCCAGTTGGCACTGGGGGCGCTCAGTATTCCCCACCCAACACGACAGCCAACGGTAACACGCCTTTATTTGCGAATCTGCTGGCAGAATCTGCGCTGGTTGCATGCAATGCTTCTTTCGCACGCCCCGCTGAGCAGCTGGCCACCTTTTTTGGGCCGTCGGATCGGGTGGTGTGCCTTGATTATGTCTGTGTACGTCGGGCTCAGCGCCCCTCAGTTGTCGATGCTCGCGTCCTGCAAGATTCTGTCAGCACGGTGGAATCTGATCATCGTCTCGTGCTCGCTCGCATCATGCAGATTGCGGTTTCCTGAGTGAAACCGTCGCGACAGCTGGCACCTCAGCCAGATCTGAAGGTGCTCCGGATTGTGCTGAAGGATGCCGACAAGATGTCAGCAGAAGAGCAGGCCGCTATGTCGCACAGGGATGATTTCCTGGCCGTATTCGACGCCGGGGCAGCCGACAGCAGTTACACGCCATTCCGCCGCCGGGGGATATTTCAGTGATCCTCCGTGGTGTCGCCGCCAAGTATCGCCTGGCTGCCCGCACCCTCCCACCTTGCCTCCGCGCCGGCAGCTTGCTGTCCACCGTCACGCACCGACAGTGGTCGCCGCCAGGCAGATGCTCCGCCGCAACAGAGATCCGATCGCCAAACCTGGGCTGCAAGCAGCTCTGAGGGCCGCCTACGAGCAGGCTGAGAAGGCAGATGCTCAGCAGATGGTCAAGGACCTGCGCAGCTGCCAGCAGAAGCACGACGGCAAGGGGGCCTGGTTCTGGTACAAGCGCCTCGGGCACCCGGACGGCCTCGGCCGGCCCCACCGCCACGACGTCCCCGGCGCCCCAGCCAAGCGGCTTCGTACCTGGGCCACGGCCACGGCCGAGGTCGTGGGGACAGCTGCGCCGCCCCCACCCCTGCTCCCAGCCGCCGCCGCCCGCCCGGCCGCCCTGGCCGGCCCCGCTGGGCCCCCTGCCCCGCCTAGGTCAGCGGCGGACTACCTAGTCCCCCCGCTGGTCGGCCCACTTGGCGACCCGTCTGACATGCCTCCTTTCACCTCTCGCGAGGTCACGGAGGCGGTCCAGCGCCTGCGTTATGACGCAGCCACCGGCTCTGACGAGATTCCGGCCGCAGTTGTAAAACTTGCAGCCGAATTCGAGGACACAGGTGTTATGCTGCTCTTCCGGGACATCTGCAACCGCCTTCTGCTGTCGTCGCAACCACCTCCAGCGGCCTGGCAACACAGTTTTCGCACGATGCTGTACAAGAACAAGGGGTCGCCTGCCGACCCCGGCAACTACAGAGGGGTGTGCATTCAAAGTGCCCCCCTCAAGCTTCTTATGCGGCTCATCTTGAACCGCCTGCGCACGGCCCTGGACGGTCACCTCAGCGAGACTCAGCACGGCTTCCGTTCCGGTCGCAACACAGTACAAGCGCTCTTCGCTACTCGCCGCCTGGTGGAGGAACTGCAACGCCTGCAGCCTGGTGAGTCCCCTTTGCACCTTGTGCTGGTGGACTTCATCAAAGCCTTCGATTCGGTTTTCTGGCCTGCGCTTTGGGACATCCCCCAATGGATCCCATTTACATTTGGTGGATCCCACTACACCAAAATGGTTTTTTATGAAATTGTGGATTTTGCTTGTGTTGTGGCTTATTATCATTTGGGAACATACAACAACCCCCCAGCCACCCACCCCCACCCCACCCAAGGACCTAGCATGCCCCCACTGCCCTGCCCCCCCCCCCCCCCATCACCCAGGCATGCAGGCACCTAGGCACCCAGGCAGGGTCCAGGCACCAAGGGTAACTTGCATCTATACTGACTTACTATCATGTGGGAACATATAAATCCCCCCTCCAAGCACACCCCCTTTGGACCCCCCCCCCCCCCCCCCCCAGGCCCCAGGCACCCAGGCACCCAGGCACCCAGGCACCCAGGCACCCAGGCACCCAGGCACCCAAGCACCAAGGGTGGATCATGCATATATTGATCATGATGGATTATTATCATGTTCATGTTATCATGCAAGCAACTAGTAAAGTGCCATGAGTGTACCACCACACTGGTGGGAGCTGGTCCATTACAGCGGCAAAATAGGTGAACCGTGTCTATCTAACCCGTGTTTTTAACCCGTGTTTTTAAAATATTCCTGCTGACCTAAGCTTATTGGATAGCTTGTGTGGCTTTACTTTATGTGGAAGATACATGAGGCCTATTTCTCACTGCTGAGCCAAGCGGCAACCACTACAAGGGGTGCCGGCAGCTGGCCCCCTAGACCAAAGCACAGAAAAATTGCTGCCGGCTAGCATTTCTTTGCCAGCACTCAAGGTAGGGCCACTTTGAACAGAGTTTGAAGTGTGCAAAACCTCATCCATAACTCAAGAAGCTCCAGCAACTGACATGTGATGAAAAAATCGCATGACTATGCCTTCAAGAACGATAACCGGGAAAGTGTTCATCGACGTAGGCGGACGAAATGCGTCCCTTGTTCTTGCGCAGGCTGGACCGGGTGGCCACCGCGCGCATAGGTGGCGCGCGCTTCTTAGACGGCGGCGGCGTAACACCCCTGCGTGCATCCTCCTCCAGCTCCTCCTCCTCCTCCAGCTCCTCCTCCTCCTCCTCGTAACCATGCGTGTACGCCAACTGCTGCGTGGGAAGTTGCTGTTGGGGATATGGCTGGGGATGGCGGGGCCGGGGATACTGCCGAGGCTTCCCCGCGCTGGGCAGTTTAGCGGGCCCAGCTGCAGGAGGGTAGGCCGCTGCCGCCGGCCACGTTGGCACTTGCACCGACATCATCGTGTTCTAGTTGGCTTGAACATGCTGGATCTGCCACTCAAGCGCTGCGATCTTTCTGCCCTGATCTTCCACGGTTTCTTGTGCTGCAGCCAGGTCTTTCAAAGGTGTTGAACTCCGGCGGGAGCTGCTCAAGGCGCTGCTGCAGCCGGCTGCAGCTTCTTGACCTCTGCCGTCACAGTTTCCGTCACAATCTTCTTCTCGTCTGATTTTGCGCCATTGACTGCCCTGGAACAGCCGGAGACTTGCTTCGCCATAGTGGTCAGCCGCTGCTCCACGGAAGTCTTCCCAAATGCTTCCACCTTTTCGCCATGCTGCTTGACCTTTGCCTCGAGACAGGCCACGGTGGCGTGCACTGCGTCCCGGGAGGCTGCCCCCCCCAGCGCACCCCCCGAGGCTGCCCCCCAAGCGCCCCCCGGTCATCCTACTCGTCTCCCGTGGTGTGGTTGAGGTATTCTTGGCACGCTTGCCCTTCAGAAGCGGGGACTGGGCGGCATCAGGGTCCGCCTCATCATCTTCATCCGACTCCACGTATGCCCACACGTCCTTGTCGGGGATACGAGATCTGGACAGAGACGGCGCTGGTTCGGGGACTGTAATAATAAGCACGTGACTGCGTCACGTGGGTGCCAATACAGAGTAAAGGAACCTTCAACCCTACATACACAAAGAGAAGGCGGGAGGGCGCCCTAGCTTCTCTCACTGCCGCAAGGCCACAGAGCGCCCTCTCCACAGGATGGTGCCGGGGCGCAACACAGTGGGTGCAATACAACCAATGCAATACCATAGGTAGGCTGACGCATAGCTTATGCTACAAAGGTGAGGTGGGCTCAAGACGTCGGCTAAGGCGCAAGCTGATGGCCACAAGGCCTGCCAGAGCTAATTGAAGATACTATAACGATGTGCGCTATAATAATCGTAATATAATCATTTCAAGTGCTGTCTAAGCTATCCCATAATCGATTGCCCCCAGGTAGACAACTAGCTTGAGTGCTCTATCCCGGGGGAGCCCGGGGGGGCTTCCACAGTTTCTTGTTGACATAAAGGTCCCCGCCCCGCCAGTACACTTGGGGCTTCTCGGGGTTGGTCTTCTGGCGGATTTAGTCGGGGACTGTAACCATGCACCTGCAATATATGAAGACGAAGGGCAGCAAAAAGAAAAGGGATATTTAAACTACTAGTCAGCTACAGACCAGACATGCATGTCTACTATAGGAAATGTAATGATGAAAAGCAAGCCGGCGCCCAAAGAGAAATACAGCAAGGAAGCAACATGCATAACGCAACGCGCCAAGGCAGCCCCCCCCCCCCCCCCCCCAAGACAATGGTTTGATAAGCTATTAAAGCCAATGCAAGCAAGGACAATGAATAAAATTGGCAGCGTGACGCGACAGTACAACAGGATCGGTTGACCCCTTCAGAATCTCAGCTGCTGAGCGGCGTTTCCCGTGATGTCCCATTTCGTCACAATTTCGTCTGCAATTTCACAAAATCCATGGTACAAGAAAGCATAGAATGCAAGCACTATTTCGATACCTTAGGTCCAATTTATTTGTCTAAATTCTGGCTCATCATCAGCCTTACTTTGATGTAACAAGTAACTACGCAAGCTAACAAAAATTCCGTCAATGGCGCAAAACTGCAAGGTAGATTCTAATAATTTAACTGCGGAATGCCGACCCTGTTACCATCTAACTTCGTTTCACAAGGTATCGGTATGAAATACACGTTTCCCACTACGAACTGCCCACTAGACACCAATGAACTAACCGTGGCTTCTCCAGCGTGCCTGCGTGCATTTTCTGTCGGGTACTAGCCTATTTTCATGGCAGCGTGCATCGTCCTCGCTGCCTGTCACGGCGCGCCGCGTCAGGAACGCGCCAAGTCAGCGAGGACGATGCACGCTGCCAACAATTAGATGAAATTAGGTGAGTCCCGACCAGCAAACGCAGGCATGCGCGTGGAAAAAGCCACGGTGAGTTCATAGGTGTCTAGTCGGCAGTTCGTACTGGGAAACGTGTATTTCATACCGATACCTTGTGAAACGAAGCTAGATGGTAACAGGGTCGGCATTCCGCAGTTAAATTATTAGAATCTACCTTGCAGTTTTGCGCCATTGACGGAACTTTTGTTAGCTTGCGTAGTTACTCGTTACAACAAAATAAGGCTGATGATGAGCCAGAATTTAGACAAATAAATTGGACCTAAGGTATCGAAATAGTGCTTGCATTCTATGCTTTCTTGTACCATGGCTTCTGTGAAATTGCAGACGAAATTGCGACGAAATGGGACATCACGTGAAACGCCGCTCAGCAGCTGAGATTCTGAAGGAGTCAGCCGATCCTGTTGTACTTGCTCGAGACGCCGGCGCCCGCTGGAAATGTGGCAAGACAGATGCTGGCTACTGTGCGGGCATGACTGTTCCAGAGCTGCGGGGGCTGCGCACAAGGTTTTCGATGATGCGCCTTGCTGACCAGAAGGAGGAGATCAAGGCGGAACTCCGACATGGTGGCATAAGGCGTGCAACGGCAAAGCCCTGGTTGATGTGTAGGTATGATGGTGTCTACTGTCTAGTGGCCAGTTCTTGAGGGGAAAGGCGGCTTTTCTGTCAGTTCAGTGCTGGGTGAACTTTTACGGTGACAGGGGCGGCATCTCGATCGTATTTATTTGACAACAGCTGTCAGATTTTGCACGTTCTAGACTTCGCGAGGCGCAAATGGTCACGTTTTAACAATGCCAAAGGATTTCAGTGCATTCTAGTGCTAGACGAAGCTACGGTAAACGAATGGGGACTTTTGCCCAAGGTTATGTTCTGATTTGAGTGGGTCTTGCAATGCCTGTCTGCATGCTTGATTTTTCTGATTGCCTTAACCCTAGACCCTTATTCCTAAATAATTT